>CM076247.1:16589995-16784995 GCA_038380765.1 Odontothrips loti | reverse complement strand
TCACGCAGAAGTGCGTCCGACCGGGCCGGGAGGCGCTGTGGCCGGGGGGCGGCGCGGCCGGGGGGCCGTGGTGTGAGCCGTACATCAGCGGCGCCAGCGGCCACCGGCGGTGGGCGGACCACCACGACTTGCCGCCGCGGCCCGCTGGAGCGAGACCGCCGACACAAACCGGTGGGGGGCGGGGTCCATGGGACGGTGCCAGCTGCAGGGCGGGACGTGCGTGCAGATAGCGCGGAGCGGAGCGGAGAGCGGCACGGGGCGGCATCTTGGACGCAGCTTTGCCAGCTTCGCCGTGTCGGGTGGCGCGCGCGCTGGAGAACGTTGGCGGCTGCGGCGGCTGCGGCTGCTGCGGCTGCTGCTGCGGTGGCGGTGGCGGCGGCGTGCACCTCATCAATTCGGGGGAAGTCGATGCCAGGCCTGGTGGCGTGTGGGAATGCAGCGGGAGTGGGTGGCCGGCTGAGGGGCCCGGGCACAAACTGGCACAAACACTGGTAGACTGACGAGAACCTCTCGTCTTTCGCTGGCCCTCCACGCCGCCCGGAGCTGGAATGTACAAAAAATTAAGTAGTAGTTTTTTCCGTTCAACGAAAACGGAAAACACCCGGTGTCCGGCGTAGCGGAATTGTTACGGAAACCTCTTGGCGAATCTGGGCGGCTTGCTTGCGGGGGAAGGGCGGGGCCGGCGCTGTTGGGATGCAATGCAGCCCCCGCCGCCGCTGCTGAAGGCCCGGAGGTATCATGAGCGGCAGCGGCAGCGGCAGCGGCAGCAGCAGCAGCGGCAGGACCTGATTTACCGCCGCTATGCCACCTGATGAGAAATAACCGCGACAGCGCGGGGAGTGTTCCTGGCCTGCAATGCGAATTGCTGTGGAAATTCATTAAGTTAACAAGTCGGCGGGCGGGCCTTCTGGTTGCTCCCCCCCCCCCCCCCGCATTCTTGTCCCCCCCCCCCTCCCTTGCATTCTTGTCCGCTAGAGAGAGAGAGAGAGAGAGAGAGAGAGAGAGAGAGAGAGAGAGAGAGAGAGAGAGAGAGAGAGAGAGAGAGAGAGAGAGAGACAAAGGGGGGGGGGGGATGCGACGCGCGGCAGACGGCCGGAGCAAAGACGCGGAGACGGCAAAACAAAAGACGATCAGATAGAAAACGATTCCAAGAGTGACTCTCGGCGGAATCCTTTAAAAGGCCATGATTTGAGCAGCCGATCGAGAGCTTATCGAATGGGGAGACAGCAGCGCCGGCAGCGGCCGTATGCGGGGCGGATGGCACCGTGCCACCACGCCGTTTGTCAGCGGGGGTCGCCGCAGGAAACGAGTTTGAGAGTGCGTCCTGGCGGGTCCTGGTGGGTCCTGGTGGGTCCTGGTGGGTCCTGGTGGGTCCTGGTGGGTCCTGGCGGGTCCTGGTGGGTCCTGGCGGGTCCTGGCGGGTCCTGGCGGGTCCTGGCGGGTCTTGGTGAGTCCTGGCGGGTCCTGCCGCAGCCTCCGACCCGTCCTCGGTGCCGGTCGGACATTCGCCATTGCCGCCTCGCCTGGCCCGGAGCGTTGTGTGGCATTTGCGGGGACGCGGGCACCGGAAAACTTTGTTCCATCCACACAGATGAAAAAATAATGCGGAAAGGACAGAAAGAGGCGCGCGGCTGGAAAAAAAAAATGTTTCGGGGAGTGTAAAGCGACGCGCACATATCTCTTTACGTTTTTTCACACAATAAAAAAGAAACGATGGGCCAACGAAATGCAGCAACAAACAACAAAGGGGTCGGCGAGCAGCCGGCGCAGTGACAACTTAGCCATCTCCTCTTTGTTTGTCTCTGTTGCCATCCCGACGCACAGTATCGCATTACTTTCCAATTCCCCCACGTCGCTGTTTACACATCCCCACCGCGAGCAGCTATAACGTAACTTGGCCTCTTCTCGCGTCTATTTCATCCCTTTCGCTCAGTCGTTCTCCTCCTGCGCCGGTAAATTACATCACGCGACAGTCAACGCGAAGGGAGAGAGAGAGAGAGAGAGAGAGAGAGAGAGAGAGAGAGAGAGAGAGAGAGAGAGAGAGAGAGAGAGAGAGAGAGAGAGAGAGAGAGAGAGAGAGAGAGAGAGAGAGAGAGAGAGAGAGACTGTCCGACTGGAATCCGTTTACCCCTCCTTCTTATCCTTCTCTCCTCCCCCGCAGCCGTTCATGTTCCAAACCTCCTCATAAATTGGGTCACGACATGACGAGATCTCTGATCTTTTGTCTCTCGAGTCCCAGTCGAGCTTCGTATCTCTGTCGGGAAGCGCCGTCGGGGACCTCCTGCGGTCTCCTGCGTCGCCGCCGTCGATTTAATTTTCCGCGTCGTGGGGGCCCTGTTGGTTAGCGAGCATGAGACTCGGCGGCGCCGAGCGCCTGCGAACCCGAGGGTAGGCCAGCCCGCACGACACGCGTGCGTGCAGGCGCCGGGGATTGCCTACCCACCAGGCGCCGTGTGCGCCGGAGACTCGCCTTGCGCGGCACTGTCACAAAACGTGCTTGACGGATGACCCATCGTGCCTCCCCACATGTCCCCCCCCCCCCCCCCCCCCACACACACGCACACACACACACACACACACCACGTTAAGCGGAGCGGGGGACCTGACGGCCGAGCCGGTGGCCAGTGGCCCCGCCGGAGTAGTGTGTGTAATAACGTTAGCGGGTGCAGCTTGTCCTGCCGCCCGGTCCGCCGGACACGTTTCCGCCATTAAACCACGTGTGAGCGTGCGCGCGTGTGCGTGGGTGTGCGTGTGCGTGCACCACAGTGGGAGAGAGAGGCAGATAGAGCAGCGCGAAACCTTTTTACCGTCATTATCCCCCCTGAGCCCCGTAAACCGCGTCCCCGTCTGGTACGACGTCGTCCCCTAGCGGTCCGGGACCTTCCCGCGGATGTAGTCGCTCCGCCCAAACCGGACTTCCCCTGGCCGTTCTAATCCAGCCGGAATCACCCCCGCCCCGCCCCGCCCTGTGGCCTGTGGCCTGTAGCCTGTGGCTGGAGGGTGGGCAGGAGCCTTGCTGCGCGGCATCCATGAAAAAAGGGAAACAACGCAGTGCTGCATTTTGAGACTGATCGCCTTGATTCGAGACCTTAGTGCGTATTTTAGGACGGGCTGCTCGGCTGTCAGCCGCGGCCTTCAGCCTAGCCGTCGCAGGCACGGAGGCGGGGAGCTGAGCTATATATGGGGTCTTCAGAGGGGCGGAGGGGAGCGGAGGGGAGGGGAGGGATGGATCGAGGTGACGTCGTGAGACCCCTCGCCTTGCGATGACAGCGGCCCGAATCGGCACGGCACTATGACGTCGTATGCACACAGCAACGGACCGCCAAAGTTGAGCGGCCGCGGCTCAGCTGGACGTGTCCTGGACGTGTCCTGGACGTGTCCTATAGACGTTGTGTGACGTCGTAGAGCGGGTGGAGGGCGCTCAGCGGCAGGCTCTCGAATCGTATCTGCTTGATGAATGTCACGCGTCACGAGCCCGTATCGGGGTGCGCCACGACAACATTTGTTGCGCTCCGCGTTGTGTGTGCGCTGGCGGCAGCCCCCCGCCCCGCCCTCTCCGGTCCCCTCTGCTTTCACACGGTAACAGATGATGTCCTCCGCGACAGATGGCCACTGGACATGCAGGCTGGAAAGTGCGGCTGCCCCCCCCCCCCCCCCCCCCCGGTGGAGAGCGGTGCGTTAAATTGGTCGAGAAACACGGCGCCAGCTGGGACAGACTGGGGGCCAGTCTGGGGCCACTACTGTCTTCTTTGCTAATTCAGCAAGCGAGCAAGCGGGCCAGCATAGCTTTGCCGGGCGTCGCCTCTTTACAAATCCTCTCTTCTCTCTCTCTCTCTCACACACACGCACACACCCACTCTCACGCTGTCTCTCTCTCTCTCTCTCCTCCCGCCCCCCCTCTCTATCGGACCCCACCGACGCCTGACGCCCACCGCGTTCGAGCGCGCTGCTGCTTTGACGAGCTTCACAGCTTCACCCAACTAGAGAGCCCCCTCACTTTTCTCCCGCTCCTCACACTTTTCGCAAACATTTGCTCTCGCGCGAATATACAAGGGGGAGGCGAAAAAGTAGTCCAAGAGATTGACTGCTTCCCTCCGGGCAGCGCCACGCCACCTCTCTCTCTCTCTCTCTCTCTCTCTCTCTCTCTCTCTCTCTCTCTCTCTCTCTCTCTCTCTCTCTCTCTCTCTCTCTCTCTCTCTCTCTCTCTCTCTCTCTCTCTCTCTCTCTCTCTCTGTCTCTCTCTCTCTCTCGTCGGACGAGGCGCCCATACATAATGCATGAGCCGATGTTAATCTCTACAGCTTCCCGCCCCCATGCGTCCACCCAGACACCCCCCCCCCCTCCCCTTCCCAACCTTTTCTTGTTCCATTGTGAGAGCCGACCGAGGCGCTTGCAGCAGCGAGGTGAAAACGTCTGGCGAGGCGAGATGCACCAGCAGTGCTGGCAGCGCAGCGAGGCGGCTGCGCACAGAGTCAGAGCGGTGTGAAGACAACTGGGATGCTTCCACATCTTTTGCTTATACGTTTTGGTGTCGGTGAAGTGAAGGCACGAGCAACCAAAAAGAAAAGCCTCGTTGTCTCATTTTAGAAAAAAAATGTAAATTTCTATTTTTTTTCTCATTCTGTTTTTTTTTTTTATACTGGAGCCATTTTAAAACGGGAAAACCCACTGTTGTCGGCAGGGTTCTGGGAAAAGAAGCAGAGTGATTCGCAATCTCATTGTGTCAAGGTCGGTCCAATGTCAGTCCGACCATTCACAGCCGGAGGAAGATAAGAAAGTGAGGGGGAAATTTTGGAACGCCGCTCGCTCGACATTCTCTGCCACTCTCGTCCTCATCGGGGCTCCGGATGGCGCCTCAAGAAGTGCGAGCAGGACAGCATGCCGGCGGCACGCGCCTCCCGCTATCCGCACGCAGACTCGCAATGATTTAATGAGCACCCTCTTTCGCGCGCCACCAAGTGAGAAAATCATGGCACAATGGCTCATAGTCCCCCAACCCCGACCCCCTCCCCCGACGCGCCCGTTCGCTCAAGAAGCAATTAAAACTTTCCGCCAAATTTCATACAGTGCCTTCTCTCCTCTCGCGCCCGCCCGGCCCGGCCCGGCCCGGCCCAGCCCGCGCCTCCGAGGCTGCTGCAGCGGTGGCTACACTAGTCGGCGCCGGCGCAGCCATTCTGCCCGTACTTAGTTGTTTATGTTCGGCCAAAGAGAAGCTGGTCTCCGCGCTCTGCGGGGGGTGCGCGCGGGGCTGCAGCTGCGGGGGGTGCGCGCGTGCGGGGAGCGTGCGGGGCGCGTGCCGCATCCGGCCGGCCCCAGCCGAGCACTTGCCCTCCCGGCCCGGCGGCGCGACGGCACGGCGGCACGGCGCAGGGTAATTGGGTTTACTTTGCGGACACTGGGCACCGCCGGCCAACACCCGGGCAGCGGCCGGCAGAGGGCTGCCCCGCCCGGCCCGGCCCGGCCCGGACCGTCTTGATTAAGGGTGTGTCCTACCCGGCACGGCCCCGGCACGGCCCCGGCACGGCCCCGGCACGGCCCCGGCACGGCCCCGGCACGGCCCCGGCACGGCCCCGGCACGGCCCCGGCACGGCCCCGGCACGGCCCCGGCACGGCCCCGGCACGGCCCCGGCACGGCCCCGGCACGGCCCTCGGTGGCGCGTGCGGCCGACCCTACGGCGCCCTATGGCCGGGCCCTTGCGGTCATCACGGCCGCTGCCCTTTGGCGCAAGGCCGGAATTTTAGAAACCTTCTGGTAGGGGAGGGGGTGGGGGTGCAGAGGGACGTCCAATAACGAGGGGGCTCCTTTGGTGTACGGTAAGAGGCAGACCGTTTGGTTTACAGGGAGATCGCCGACGGCAAAGCGGGGAGGGGAGGGGGAGATGAGGGTAATCATGTGTATACTACGAGGTCCGTGTGTGAGTTAGGCGGAAAGGGGTGGGGGATGCTTGGGACCGGGCCGGGCCGGGCCGGGCCGAGGAGTTGGGGGAAAGAGTTTGGTCCATCATCGTTTGCGGCGCGGGGCTGTTAGGGGAGTTTGCCATTCAGGCGCATCGTCAGCGAAGGCTCTCCAGCTCTCCGCCCTATCCGTCTCTCCATCAGCCCTTTTCGAGGTCCGTCTGCTGACGCGCTGCCCCCCGCCTCGCCTGATTAACGTCCCACCCACCTTCGCTTTTCGCCCCTCTTCCTCCCACGTCACCTCTCTCTCTCTCTCTCTCTCTCTCTCTCTCTCTCTCTCTCTCTCTCTCTCTCTCTCTCTCTCTCTCTCTCTCTCTCTCTCTCTCTCTCTCTCTCTCTCTCTCTCTCTCTCTCTCTCTCTCTCTCTCTCTCTCTCTCTCGGGAGCCGGCGGACGGTGGGGACGGGCCAGGCGCCAGGTACTCAGGCTTCAGCGCGTCCCTCAGCGTGTCGGGCGTATGGAAATGGAGGCGCCCGGAGGCCGGAGGTGCGCACAAACACGTGCCGCGGCTCTGTGCCTTTGTCCCCAGCTCCGGACCCGGCTCCGGGGATGGACATCACGGCCCTTTGACTCTTCATACCGTGTGTTGCCGGCGCCCCACGCGACACGTGTTGACATGCGCCTATGGCAAAGAGTCTATCCTGACTGGGACAACAACAGCAGATGCCGGTTTTTGTTTTTTGTTGTTGTTTTTTGAATCGGAAAATTCGCAAATTGAACTTTTCCGGCGTTACGATGTTTAATTACTACAGTGGCGATGGGCGATCAGTGGCCGGGAGGGGTGGGTCCCCGTCCGCAGCACTCGCCACATTCTGCACACCTCTCAGCCCCTCCCCATCCTTCCTGACTGTGCGCGACAAAGCCGCGAGTTGAAAAAGAAAGAGACACACAGAGCGCTTCTTTTATCTCAACGAATGAACATAACTGGTAATGCGCTACCCCTTTGGGCCGCGCGCGCTGCCAGGTGGGACGGGACGGGATGGGATGGACGGGGGTTTAATTGGATGAAACGTTTTGCCTCGCTGTCGGCGTGGTGTGCAGCGATGCGCGGGGGGGGGGGGGGGGGGGGGGGCTCCTAGTGTGTGCAGGTCTGCAGGCCTGTCTGTCTGGTGCCAGACACACTTCCCTCGTCACACTACTCCACTGGACTGTGGATTACCCTTCTCCCGCGTCGCACACAGCGAACGGCCCTTTCCTTTCACGCGGCACTCGCATCGCTGCGTACCTCATATCCGGGGAGGCCGAGCGCCGCGTATTGGCTACGGGACAGAGAGAGACAGGTGTGGGAGGGAGAGCAGGGGGCGGGGGTGGAGGGGAGGTGGGGGGTCTCTTTCATAAGCACGACGGGCTGCACAGGAAGGAGCGCACAAGGAAAGGGGCCAACAATGTTCCCGACACGATGACAACGTGAACTGCGCAATGGGGAATGTCTCGTCCCTGATCAAGGACCCTGATCAAAGACCCGGGGCGCTACCGCCACCGCCGCGGCTCTCACCCTCTCTTGCTCACTCACGCATGCTTCACCTGTCTCCCCCTGCTCGCTCCGTCTCTCTCTCTCTCTCTCTCTCTCTCTCTCTCTCTCTCTCTCTCTCTCTCTCTCTCTCTCTCTCTCTCTCTCTCTCTCTCTCTCTCTCTCTCTCTCTCTCTCTCTCTCTCTCTCTCTCTCTCTCTCTCTCGCTCTCTCACCTTATATCTCTCTCATGCTCTATCCATCTATCTCTCTCTCTCCCCATTTTTCCCGTGTTCCTCCCGCACAGCACCTGGGGCCGCCTGACTCAGTGCCCTTATTATCGTCTCCATGATTGGAGAACGGGCCCAAGGTGCCGCCGCCCTGCCCCACCACGCCCCGCCCGGGGCTCCAGAGCCCCACCCATATCAGCCCCGCCTTGACCTTGTAGCCCCCGAGCGCCTGCAGAGCAGGAGGCACTGGTTGTGTCTCTGGTGTGCGCACAAGGACACACAATACATACACGGCATGCATGTATTCACCTCGAGTCGGGACGAACCCGCCGCCCGGTGATTTTTGTTATGCATGGCGATAGAGAGTCCTTTTCTAAGCAGGACCACGCGAGCGTCCTTCGAGAGGCAGGACTGGTGCCGGGTCCTCCGTCCGCCTGTTGTGTCAGGGAGCGCGGGGTCCGCGTGGAGGGCGATTCAGCCGAAAACGAAACGTTCTTTTGTTGTTGCGCAAGTGGGAAGGTGGGCGGGGGCGGCGGGGGGCGGCGGGGGAGGCTGAGGCAAAGGCCGTGCCCCGGCCGAGGTGGGCGCTGAAAGGACAGGGCGGTTATCAGCGCCCGGCGATGCCTGACTGACGACGGGGAATGTCCGCATCGTCCCTCTCTCTCTCTCTCTCTCTCTCTCTCTCTCTCTCTCTCTCTCTCTCTCTCTCTCTCTCTCTCTCTCTCTCTCTCTCTCTCTCCCTCTCTCTCCGCATCATTGAGCGTCAAAAGTCACTGTCGGTGAGCCCGGGCGGCTGGCGGGGGCCTCTCAAAGCAATAACCAAAGTGTGACATCGACGGCGAGGGCCAATAACATCACCTCGTGCCGCCGCTGTTACGCGGAGAGCTACACGAAGCCCAACTCGGCAGCAAGTCTATCAGAGCCATACATAATTACAGGCAACTATTACTGCCATGCCGTCACGCGCTGATGATGTGTGTCGCCTCGGTGCACCCCTCCCACCCCTGCTTCTGCCCTACGCCAACCACCCCCGACGTAATGGCACACACATGTGTATAGAAATATCCGTAATCCCTGTACAGGGTGGTGATTACATCGGTCCCCCCCCCCCGCTGTGCCGGATGTGGAACGCTGCAGGGCCTCGTTGTGCTGCGCGGGCCCTGTATTAATTCATCGGCAGGGACCCGCGACGGGGACGGGGCGGCGCATCGCGTGCGAATAATGCATCAGCATTGGGGATACCGATACCGCCGGGACGCCTTTGGGACGGCGACTGCAGCGCGCGGCGCAGAGCAAACGTTATTATTGGCAGGGCGGACTGGAGCACTGCCGTGGCGTGCGAATAAGGGGGGACACATCGCGCAGGCCGGGAGATAGGGGGGGGAGAGAGAGAGAGAGAGAGAGAGAGAGAGAGAGAGAGAGAGAGAGAGAGAGAGAGAGAGAGAGGCGATGGCTCTGCCATGTGTGTCTGTGTGTGCGCAGTCCGCTCGCCCTGCCGCCACCCACTTGTCAGAGCTGCCGCGCTGACGGGGCACGTTACGTCACGGGGAGAGGAGAAGAGAGGAGAGGGCCTCGCCCTCGGCGGACCGCCACGCGTCCACCACGTGCCCGCCGCGCGCTCCGGTATGACGGGCACGCATTCTATTCCACCATCCACCATCCTTCGGAGAACCAGTGGAAGCGAAAACGACAGGAAGATAGGCGGAAAAGTGTGCGTGTGCGTGTGCGTGTGCGTGTGCGTGTGCGTGTGTGTGTGTGTGTGTGAGTGTGAGTGTGAGAGAGAGAGAGAGAGAGAGAGAGAGAGAGAGAGAGAGAGAGAGAGAGAGAGAGAGGGGGGGGGGGGCTCTTCATTGTGGGCCCCGCACACACAATTTCCTGCGCCGCTGTAGGGGAGTCCCCCTCCATCCTTTTCCTGACGGGGGCCGAGTGATCTGGATGCAGACATGAGCGCTGACATGAGTATTATTCCGTCTGGGCGCCGCAAATCTCTCTTTCTGCTACTGCTCAACAGCCAGCCGCCAGCCGCCAGTCTGGGCAAGACATGCGGAGAAAGAGCGGGGCTTGAAAAGCTTGGGGCGGCGCCGGGCTTGGTTTGGCGCGGACGGATCCGGGCGGGGCGGGGCGGGGCTGACGGTGGTCGGGTCGGGGTCGGCTGGCACGCAAGTGCAATGCTCTGCACGCCGCCAGGGAATTCGGTGCTGAATAGGCACGTTTCGCGCGTCTGCCGCCGTTTTGGTTTACAAACCACACCACCCACCGCACCCCTCCATCTTTGTAAAGTGCACTACGAAATTAGAATACCAAGCTGCGTTCCGATAGATGCTCCTCTGCTGCCATCTTCTTTGCGGGGATCCGGATTAAGCTTGCGGAAGTAATGGGACGCAAGGCCAGAGCCAAACACCTTTCTAAAAGTGGCTGGGGCCAGCAGCAGCTGCGGGTGTTCCCTGCTCCCCCCCCCCCCCACCCCCACCCCTAACCTCCGCCATCGCTATATTGCCTTCGCCGTAATGCCTCGCCGTTCGTTTGACCATTGAAATTCGACGAAAGTGCTTGGCGGCAGGCCGCGTGCGTGCGCCGGGGTCGTCCCGTCCGGTACGTGGGTCCTGCGGGGGCGCAGCGGGAGGGGGGCGGGGGGGGGGGGGGGGAAGGAGGGGGCCGTATTATTCATCGGGGAGGGGCATCAGGGGAATTGTATCCCTCCGCTAAGGCTGCATAAACGATTGCCCTGGCCGATAGTTACCTCAAATCCCCGGAGCGGCGGGGGCCGCTGGGGCCGCTGGGGCCGCTGGAGCGTGATATTGTGGGGGCGACGAAAACGTGACCAGGCATTGGCTTTACGGCAGCCTCAGCGCCTCCACGCGGCGGCTGCGGGGGATGCGGGAGCGGAGCAGACCAGATTTCCTGTCGATATCGCACCCATTTTCCGGTCTCGTTCCTAATTTTTCGTCGCTGACGCGGCTCATCTCCGATTTGAAAAAAAAAAGAATGAAGAAGCAATGAAGCAGTTACTTTCTAAACGAACGAAGGGTCTTTTTACGGGCCATGTTCTTCATGGACAGTGTTCAGCTCCCCCCGTCCCCGATCGAGCGCGTAGGTAGGTAGGCAGCTGGATCGGTGGCGGTGCACCTGTGCTCTCCCCCATTGCCTACCTGCTGGGCGCCTGATGTGCGGCAGCGCGCCTGGGAGGTAGGCAGCGCGAACGCACGCGTGCGTCGCGTCCACGATATTGCCTACCTACCCAGGCGCTAAACCACCTCCTCGTTTTCCCTCGCACCCTCGGAAACTGGCGCGTCGTGTGTTTGCGGTGGCTTAATATACGCCGGGCGAGTGGTCGGGGTAGGGCCGTGGCCTGGGCCGTGGCCGGGGCCGTGGCCGGGGCCGTGGCCGGGGCCGAGGTGGGGCCGAGGCCGCACTCGCAGCAGAGCCGGCCGGGACCAGACAAACTACCCCCGTTTGTTACACATTGTACCGTGTGCTTCCCAACTGCCCCTTAACACTGGTCGGGCCGGCGCGCTCCTCTCGCACACGAACAGCGGGGCCCCTCCCTCCCTCTCTCTCTCTCTCTCTCTCTCTCTCTCTCTCTCTCTCTCTCTCTCTCTCTCTCTCTCTCTCTCTCTCTCTCTCTCTCTCTCTCTCTCTCTCTCTCTCTCCCTCGTCGGACGGCTGGCATACACTGTCGAGAGTCGCTGTACAAAAGCCTCCCGCTTGGTAAGGACACACCTCGCCTGCCTGGTTATTTCATGGCGGTGCCCATTATTCAGCATGCGTGGGGTGTCTTGCGTGACGACAGACGGCCGGCGGGAGAAAAATGTATCGGGACCGTTAAGTGTCTACTATCGGCAGAACCGTGTCGAGTGCCGTGGTGGTTTTCCCTCTCTGTTCTTTCCACGCCACGCGAGTAATCTGTGTGTGTGTGTGTGTGTGTGTGTGTGTGTGTGCGCGAGATGTGTGATTCAAAATTACGTGGCCCCCGCTCCTGGAGAATTAAACGGTTTTGGAAGGCGGTGCGGGGCCACAATTGCCGCTGGCCGCATTTCTAGTTTAGTTCCCAGCGCCGCCGGCTACAACACGTCTGACGGGTCAACTTGTCCAAATTTACGTTAGTTCGCACTTGCTACTCCGCGCACTGTACTGCTGCGCCCCACCGGGCCCCATGTCCCAGCCGCACGCCCACCCCGCACGGCTGCTGTCAGTGAATTCGCCATTCCCAGTCCTCCGGGCCGACCCTCTCCGGCCAGTGCCTTGTTCCTTGTTGCGTCGTACCTAACTGCTCGCTACACTACTTGCTTGTTCCGGGCCGGCAGCGGTGGCAGCGTTGGCGGGACGTGTCGGCGTGTAGAGGTGCACGCCCGCCCACCCTACTGCTCACCACCACTTTGCGCAACCGCATCATTGAAACTTGGTGCCTCGTCAGAAGGTTATCTCTCGCCTGCATGCATGGCCGAGCCGGAGCCCGCCGAGTATCCCGGAGACTTTCTCTGTCTCTCCGCACTCTGTCTCTCTCTCTCTGCCCCTCTTTCTCTGTGTCTCTGTGTCTCTCACTCTCTCTTCGGGCCCCCGACGACGAGGCGGCCAAGTCGGACACGACTACGCGGGCTGCAGTTGAAGTAGGGAGGAATTATTGGGCGGCCCGCCGGCCGCCGACGTCTTAAACTTTCGCTTGTATCAGCAAACGGGAAGGAAGCGGGGTGAAAAGACAAGCGGCGGCAGTTTTGGGAAGCAGGGGGCCGGCAGGGGGGCTGGGAGAAAAATGGCGGCGGCCGTTTGTCATGCGGTGAAGGTGCACCGGGGGGCTGGCCTCGCAAAGCCGAGACAACACCGAGCCACGCGCCACGCAGAGAGCGCACGTGTGGAATCCGACCTGATTTATCTGCGCGGTGCAGCCGGGTCAGCTCCGGTCCAGGATGAGTCGTCACTGAGCTGGGGGCCGCCGGGGGCTGGATGCAGGGGGCAGGGGGCCGGGGGAGGGAAAAGGCAAGCGCGCTGCGCTCCTGCCTCGGTGCGTTGGTCTGCTCGCTGTCTGCAATTAAACATAAGATGCCGCGCGGCCGGTGCGGTACCGTACCGGATAGACCGTACCCCCCCCCCCCCCCCACCAAAAAAAAAATCACCCCCCCCCCCCCCTGCTGCGCGCGCGGCTCGTCAAAGTTGGTGAAACTGGTTCGGCGCGCTGCTCTGGCAGCCGCTGGCAGCCCTGCTTGTCCCCGCGGTGACGTCCCCGGTGACGTCGTCGGCGACACGCGTGCACCCCGCCGTGCATCACAATCCCTCCCCGCCCCGCGTGCACCACAATGAGGAGGAATAATTCACCGGCACTGCTGTTGTGCGCGCTGCCTGCAGGCGGCTCCCGCGGCCCCCGCGGCCCCCGCAGCCCCCGCGGCCCCCGCGGCCCCCACAGCCCCCGCGGCCCCCGCGGCCCCCGCAGCCCCCGCGGCCCCCGCGGCTCCTGCCGCGTTCTACCCGCGTCATAGCGCCATTCCGCCCAGTTTGGCCGCGTTAAACCCTGCGCCCCCCCCCCCTTCTCCCTGATCGAAGGGGACCGACTCGTATAGTACTTCGAACCCAACTCTATAATACCTCTAAGAATATGACCTCTTATAGTGCTGCATCGGAGCGATGGGGCTGGGGCGTGCCACTCACCCTCGGAATGGACCGTGCGGGACCGTACAGCGTCGACGGGTAACCCACTCTCAATTTAAGCGTTCACTAAAAAAATTCACCACTTCAATATTGAGGAACACACAATTTACACAATCGAGGAATAAATTTAATAAGATACCCTACCTCTCCCGGCCTTGGTTAGGGGATCCCACCCCAAGGTTTGTGCCATCCGGGAGGCCACTGCCAACTTCGGTGTGCGAGAGTGCATGTGCAACGCACTCCCCGAAGGAAATGCCACTCAGGGGGAACCGAAGATTGTCCTCCCGTCGAGTCTTCTCTGTGGGCTGGAGAAATACTGCCGTAAAAAATAAAGCAGTGCTTACGGAAAATGAAATAAAAATGATGTAAATGTTCATAACTGCCCGGTGCTGTAGCCACTGCTATTCTCTGCTTAGCCGCACCAGCCCCGCACCTGCACCGCACAGCACGGGGCGTGGCGTGGACAGAGAGAGAGAGAGAGAGAGAGAGAGAGAGAGAGAGAGAGAGAGAGAGAGAGAGAGAGAGAGAGAGAGAGAGAGAGAGAGAGAGAGAGAGAGAGAGAGAGAGAGAGAGAGAGAGAGAGAGAGAGAGAGAGAGAGAGAGAGAGAGAGAGTCCCGTAGGTTGGCCTCAGGCTTTCAGCCTATGGTGGCCGTGGCGTGGACACACCCGATACGCCGGACATATTCTCATCGACGTGTTCCCATCGGGTGTCCGGTTCCAGCGCGGGCACGGGACACGGGAGTACAGGGTACGAGGGTGCCTCGGTCCGCCGCTCCGCCGCTCCGCCGCTCCGCCCGTGTCGTATCGTGTTGAGATGTCCTGCCCGGCGGTAGGCGTGTCGGGCGGACGGCTGGCGGCACGGACGTGTCGATGCACACCGTCAAACCCCTGGCAGTCGAGTGAGACACAACGTCCATGGGAGATTGCAATCGAGCTGCCAAAAATGCAGAAAAAAAGTAGTACGAGAATGCTTCCGGAGCGGAAACCTCACTATTCGTGTCTGGGGAGGGAGGGGGTTTGGGGCTGGGCTGTCGTTCTTGATTGGAGTCCCTGCCCACACCGGCAGTCGGCAGTGCGCCACGCCACCATGATTTTCGCTGGGCTCGGCAAATAATGGGTGGTGGAGCGGGGGCCCGCTGCACCCGCTGCGCGGAGAGGCCGTGCTGAGGGCGCACTGGCCGTGCTGAGGGCGCACTGAGGCCGTGCTGAGGCCGTGCTGAGGTCGTGCTGAGGCCGTGCTGAGGGCGCACTGAGGCCGTGCTGAGGCCGTGCTGAGGGCGCATGCTGAGGTCGTGCTGAGGCCGTGCGTTGAGGTCGTGCTGAAGCCGTGCTGAGGGCGCACTGAGGCCGTGCTGAGACCGTGCTGAGGGCGCACTGAGGTCGTGCTGAGGCCGTGCGTTGAGGTCGTGCTCAGGCCGTGCACTGGGGCCGGGGCTGCAGGCAGTGCACAGCGCTGCGAGTCGCTCTGCCAACAAGACGTTGGCCCGGCCCTGCGCAGCCCTGCCAGCGCAGCGGCCCGTGAGCCTCTGCTGCTGCTGCTGCTGCTGCATGAAACAATCTGCGCTGCACTGCGGAACTGAAACGGCCTCGGGGCCTGGCCGCTGTCTCGACGGGGCGGAGCTGCGCTGGGCTGGGGGCTCCACCGACGCCAGGGGGGGACGGAACGTAAGGGGAGGACTTCGCGATGGGAGGAGATCTCGGGCGAAGACGAGACGGCAGGAGTGTGTGCGTGTGTGTATGTACCGGTGATCTGCCGCGGGTGAGACGGCTGCCGCCGCTGTCAGTGGACCCCGACGGCCCCGCCTTTCAATCCCCGGTCCGTCCGCAGCCACTTTGCCGCCCTGTCCGCTTGCCGCCGGGCACCGCCGGGCACCGCCGGGCACCGCGTGACTTACTGCCACGCTGATGCGCTCGGCTGTGTTCGCTATGCATGAGGCCGGCAAACGCATCTCTCGTGTCGCAGTGAATATGCAGCCGCCCCCGCCGCGGGGGCAGGCGGGGGCAGGCGGGGGCCGGCGGGGGCCACACAGCACGAACCCCCCGCCCCACCTCCTCCGGGGTTGTATACGCAAACTACTCTGCCGGTGTTACACCACATTGAAATTGCATTAAGTTTCCGGTGCGTCCTTGCAAATTTCAATTTTTGAGTGAATTTTTTTCGCGTTGGTGTTTTCTGTTGTTGTTTGTAATGATTTAATTCGATTTAAAAAAAAGGTCAGATTTTAAAGTTTGACATACAACTTCAAAAATCAGGCGTCAAGAGTAGATGCACAATTCCATAAGCTTAGGTCGGGTTACAGACACGCACACACGCTCAACTCTGAATGCTTTAAAGAAGCCTCCGAATAATCGCGGGAAGGTTTATTAATTATCTTTACTGCGAGCGTTGAATGCTTCAAACAAGTATACCATGCGAGCAAGATGTGGGATATCCATGCGGGAAGGCTAGATTATAACAAAATAAGAAGAGTTGCCAAGAATACCCCGTAGCATCAAATGATTGAGCAGGGTATATTCAGAATTGAGGGTGTAGGGCCCTGGCCTGAGAGGCTTATCGGGGGTGCAGCGGGTGCAGGGTCTGCGGGTGTCACGGGCGTGTGTCACGCACAATGGACCAGCCCTTGCGTCGCGCGTGGCACACACACACGCACACACACACACACACACACACTCTCAGCTGACGGCACGACACACGACAGCCGTGCTGTCATCGTAATGAAGTAGGGCCTGTATCTGTGCGCACAGGAGTACCACCTCGTGTGTGTGTGTGTGTGTGTGTGGTCCGGACTCATGCACTATGCAAGTACCATTCGGTGCGCCGTGCTCACAAAATTAAACTCGGCCTCCGTTCACCTCGCCGGTCACCTCTCCGGTCGTCTATCTCCCGGTCAGTGCGAACAAGTGTTGTGGTTTTTGCCCCCTCCCCCTCCACTCCCCTCCCCCCCCCCTCCAATCCTCGGTCGAAGCCGGTTATGTACTTTGACCATGGAGACAAACCTGACGGCCGAAGGAGCAGCGAATCATAGGAGAAGCCCCCTGTCTTATTCAGACAACAGCAGTGACGCGCGGCCGGGTTGGGACACGGCAGGAGGCGTGTCCGCTGTCGGCCGGCGGACGGCCCGGCCCGGCCCGGCAGCCGACGGCTCTGAAGGACGCCTGAGCACGACCCCGGCGGTCAGGGCGTCAATGTTTGATGGCACACGGCTGCCCTGCGCGCCGTACGATGTCCGGTCGTGACGCCGCGACCGGACTAGAATTATTTTCGTCAGCTTTATCATGCAAGCGGCGGCGCGGCGGGGTCGGCCGTGTTGTGGGCGGGGCGGACGGGGTCGTCAAACAGTGTGTCTTTGGAGCGGTGCATCAGAAGACGGCTGGACTGGCCGCAGCCCTCGGCCCGGAACACGGCCGGCCGGGTACGGGAGAGGTCCGAGCCCGGGCCGGCCGGGGCAGAGCGGGCTTATTAATGTTTGCTGTCCGCCGTGATTAGTGTCTTCCCATTCTCGGCCGGTCGGACCTGCTGGCCTCCGGGCTCCTCCGGGCTCCTCCGGGCCTCCGGGCCTCGGCCGGCCAAACCACCATATAGCAGCGTCTGGCCCGGGCGTCTCAATTTCACTGCACCGGATCTGGCTGGCTTTTCGACCCGTTCTCATATTTCACGGCCCCCGCTCCCCCCGCGCCGCGCCGCGCCCCCTGCAGGTCCACGCAGCGCAGCAGACCCCTCGCGCGGCCCCGTAGCCGGCCAGCGGCGGCCAGCAGCGGCGGGGGCCCCCCTTAAAAATAGAGGTAAGAGGGAAGGAACGCGCCCTCTGCTCCCTGCCCTGATATTGGATTGGCCTGCCAGCCCGGCGCTGCCCTGCCCGGCCCGCTGGCCAATGACGCACGCCGATTACAATCACGGCCGATCACGGCGCCCTCTTGCGGCGCTGCGTCCAATTGATTTCTCCTGTGTGCGTGAGGGCGGCCGGGCCGGAACTCACGGAGCGCCGGCCCTCTGCCGCGCTGGAAACGGAACGCCGGGGTCTTTCCTGACGGGACTCGCGAGCAGCGCGGGGCGGAGCTCGAAGCCCGACTCAAAACCACGCAATCGTTCATTAATTTCCTCCCCTCCGGCCCCCAGCCCTGCCCGGCCCGGCCGCTGCTATGCGCTGCAGAACGGTGGCGGTGGCTTGATTCCTGGCCGCCTCCATCACCGATGGCGCTCGCTGGGCTTGTGCCAATATTACCGCCTCCCTCGTGTTTTGGCGTGTTGAGCCGGGCCGCCCATTCGTGTTTTGGCCGCTGGGGGCCCTTTCCCACAGCCCAGGGCTCAGCAGGGGCCCGGGGGCCCGGGGCCAACCCTTCCCTTGCGGGCACGGCGGGAACTTGCGGCCGCCACCACTGCGGCGGTAGCAGCAGCAGCAGCAGCAGCAGCGGCGGCAGCAGGCTGCTCGGCTCACGCAGGGCGGCCCGGGGCCCGGGTTCGATTGGATGACGAAGTGTTAATGGGCTGGTAGCAGAGCGGACCGCGCCGGAAATTTTCGGAGACGCAAATCACGAGATAGCACAACCCTGGCCAGCACCAGCCGCAACCACTGCGTCTGTCCCTAGGAGGCCGAGCTCGTGATCCCGTGCGCTATCCGCCGCTATTTGTCATGTGAAAATCAGCCTCGTGTGCGGGGGGGGGGGATGAATCATGGTTTGCTATGTGCGTCCCCCGACAGCCCTGCCCCCCCCCCCCCCGCTCCCGCCCCCTCCCAGCCGCGCGTTCGGTGCGGCGGGGCGGTTTGCGGGCAGAGCGGGTTTCGGGCCCAAAGGGCTGCAGAAGCCGAAACACTGACAAGTCGCTCATTTGTTCCCGCGCTCGCCGCCCGTCGTCCCTCTCCCCCTCTCTCTCCCTCCCACGGGCTCTGCTAGGCCGCGCGCATTCCAACCCGCTCCCACCCCGGGCCGGACGGGCATCCGTCAGCACACCGCGGCCGATGTTGCCTGCTGCAAAAATATTAATGGCACTCGACGGCGGAGGGGTCTCCACGCTGCTTCGCTCTTCTAACGTCCATTTTTCCTCTGGTGAGCTCTCGATCGGCTCCATCAGCGCGGGGTGGGTCCGGGCAGGGCCGGGCTATTGCCGGCACTGACATGGCCAGCCGCTGTCGGGGGAGCACATTTCCTCATGTTTGGCGGCGAACGCTGTCGGAGTTTTTGCGCTTCCATTTGACGGGTCGAACGTCGCTAGCCAAGGGGACAAACTTAGCCATTGTTTGGTCCCACATTCCCGTGCGCGGTCGGGCCCTGGCGGCTCCGCCCGAGGTTTGGTGCTGTTCTTGCTGGAGGGACATCGGGGGAAACAGTAGTCACAACTCCCCGCGTCCGCCGCCCCCGCCGCCCCCGCAGCCTCCGCCGCCACCGTCGCTCCCGCCCCCACTAGGACTGCGCTGTGGCCGCACGACGGCGGTCGTTTTCATGTCCAATCAGCGAATAAGCTCGCGGGCGGGGCTTTTCTGGCGGGGCTTTGTGGCTGCTGAGACACCGTCAGACTATGGGCGCGGGCCGTGCGGGCCGCGGGACACCGCAGTACATGCTCTCCAGCAGGAAACCGAGCGGCAGTGCGGCCAGGTACAGCCTCAACACGCCCGAGGCAATTTTTGCAGCCCACCTCCCTTAATACAAAAAAAGGAAAAAAGAAAAAAATTAAATCCTTATTTAAATAGGAAGCAGATGATATACTAGCTCTAAATGTCTTCCAGTTTCTTAAGGGCTTTTAGGAAGTGTCTGTGGAAGCAGAACTTATCTTTTGTTGTATTATGAGGGAGAGCCGAAGATATTTGAAAGGAAAGGAAAGGCAATTTTTGAGCGGCGAGCGTGGCGGGTGCAGGAGGAGGGGAGCGGGGAGCGGGGTGCCTTCCTTTCCCCGCCCAGGATGGCTTGCATGGCCCGCGAGGGCAACAATGCCACGATGCGATGCGTGACAATAGGGTATTTCGGAGAAGGTCCTAACCGGAAATGGAGAAGAAGTCAAGAAGAACATCAGCGGAAACAAAACGCGGGTATCATGAGGGTTACCGTAGCAGAGAGTATCTCCGCCACGGCGTCAGCCACGAGCCAACGTCAAAAATTTCGAAGCTTAGCCCTCGCTGACGATATGTCACGACCATTTGGTAGGGTCAGACAGCGCCGGCACTAACCCGCGCGGCCTCAGGATGTACGTTCCCGAGCCGCGCGGATGACATCTGCGCTGTCTGACCCTACCAAATGGTCGTGACATATCGTCAGCGAGGGCTAAGCTTCGAAATTTTTGACGTTGGCTCGTGGCTGACGCCATGGCGGAGATACTCTCTGCTACGGTAACCCTCATGATACCCGCGTTTTGTTTCCGCCGATGTTCTTCTTGGCTTCTTCTCCATTTCCGGTTCGGACCTTCTCCGAAATACCCTTCTTCGCGATGCGGATGGACGCGGATCGACGCGGACGCGGCTCCCCGTACAATGAAAGTACAAGCTAGCTGACAACTCTTTCTTCCATATTATTTAGTTTAGCTAGGCTATGCTAGTGCTATTTAAAGAGGTATCATCTGCTAAAAATCTCTAAAACACCACGAGGTCCCTAGACATTGTATTATTTTCGAAAGTGGGCGATTTCTCGCAGGCTACTACGAGGGGCGGCCGTCCATATCAGGTTTCTCGAACGGACCGGTCTGTCAAACACAACGGCTCGACACGACACGTCCCGAAACTAATTCCCGACATTGCTGTTATCCCTCGTCATCTGCCGTCCCGTCCCCGCCGGCCTCGGCCCCCCTGCGGAGTGTTGGCCCGGGGCCCAAAATAGGGGCAACCAGATGTGTGTGTGTGTGTGTGTGTGTGTGTGTGTGTGTGTGTGTGTGTGTGTGTGCGTGCGTGCGTGCGAGAGTGGCAAGAGAGAGAGAGAGAGAGAGAGAGAGAGAGAGAGAGAGAGAGAGAGAGAGAGAGAGAGAGAGAGAGAGAGAGAGAGAGAGAGAGAGATGGCCGGTAAGGAGAGCTCTGATGGGGAGGGGTTGGGTATTGTTTCCAAGTACAACAGTGGGCCCGGCGCCAGCTATGTGTCACTTTAGTGATGCCAAAACACTACTAAAGTCGCCCCCCCCCCCCTCCCTTCCTCCTCCCCCGCTGCGCAAGGACTTTGCGGTGAATCGTAATCATGCCCCCTCTCACTCTCTCTCGCAGTACCGCCATACCGCCGCTATAATCTCTCTCGCTCTCACAAGAGTGCGCGCGCCGGGATAGTTTCGCCAGATTATGATTTGTTGGCACCTCGTGCCTCGTTGTGCGCGCGATAAAATGCTGCTTGTAAAATATTCGCGGCTCGAGCTGCCCGCGCCGGGCCTGTGTTGGTGTCCCGCGCATGCGCGGAGAGGCGCGGGCCGCCGCCGAGGACTTGCGGCCGGCGCGAAGGGAGGGGCCGCTCGCAAGCCCTTCTCCCATCCTTCCGGGCGGCCTCGTCCGTCAACATGGTGATGAGGACAGAATTGAAAAGCAAATGGATTTGGGGGCTGTTTATCACGTTAAGGCGGCCAGTGCCATTGGCACCGCGTGCGCGCGTGCGGCGTGCGCTGAGCGTGCGCCAAGCGTGCGCACACCAACAGCTCACCGTTCGGTTTGGAATTGGAAGCGATCCAGAGGGCTGTGGTGACAGCGAGCAGCGCCGGCTTACCGCCACCGCCGCCACCACCGCCACGGCGGCAAGGATTATCTAGGCAGCGTACGAGACTGGTTTCCGGGGTGACCGCTGCGCTGCGTCGTCGCTACTTTGTGGCTGAGTCGCCACGTCCCGCCCGCAAACTCTCCAGCGGCTGGCAAAAATGTGTGTCGGCCGCTGCCGCGTGCCTCTCTCTCCCGCCCTCAGCAGGCCGTCGGCCCCCGGCTCTCTCTCTCTCTCTCTCTCTCTCTCTCTCTCTCTCTCTCTCTCTCTCTCTCTCTCTCTCTCTCTCTCTCTCTCTCTCTCTCTCTCTCTCTCTCTCTCTCTCTCTCTCTCTCTCTCTCTCTCTCTCTCTCTCTCTGTCTCTCTCTCTCTCTCTCTCTCTCTCTCTCTCTCTCTCTCTCTCTCTCTCTCTCTCTCTCTCTCTCTCTCTCTCTCTCTCTCTCTCTCTCACTAACTCGCCGGCGCAACTATGTCAGCGGCTCGGCCCAAGCTCCGGCCCTGACAGCTGATGCCGGAGGGGAGGAGGCTCTGCACGCCCGGATTTTATTCTCCGTTCCCAGGATATATATTTTACGACGGACAAAGGGCTTTTCCTTATTTCCTGGCGACAGGTCGCGGACCTGCACGCACCCCCCACCGCAGCCCCGCACCCTCCTCAGAGCTCCGCTGCTCCGCCGGCTAAGAGTCTTTCCGTGTCCGCTGTCAAACAGGCATTAGTTTCGATCCGGCCGCGGCACCGGACGTCCGCAGCGTCGCGTCGCATCTCATAAAAAGGACAAAAATACTCTGCGTCACGCTAATATTGCAGTAGACGAGTGTTCCCAACCGCAGCGCAAGAATCGACGCGAAAAAAAAATAAGATGCACGAGCTAAAAAGTTTCAAATGTTTAAAAAAAATTAACTTGTAGGGTAAAATATCGGTCCACCACTTTTATGCTGGCCTTTTAGCACGAGGTAAAAAAAAAATCATCTTCGTCGCTGGAGAATGCATACATTCAAAAGTCAGTTTACCGGAATACCCACGACGTGCCGTCCGCCCGCCCTCCGGGGGGCGCCCTGCGGTGCCCTGCGGCGCCCTGCTCCCGGACGGGGCCCCGCCGTCAGCGTGGATGCCCACCATACATCAAGGCCCCCACGACTGAAGGCTTTGACGTACAGCGGACCGGCCATTCCCCTTCCGAACACAAAACGTGCGCGACCGAACGCGCAGCGCTGACACCGGACCGGACCGGGCCGGACCGCCGTCCTGTTCCGGGTCACAATTAATCACCCATGGGGATAAATAAGTGAGCAGACTCATTCTCACAGAGGGAGGGTGGGAGGGCCGGGGGCGCCGGGGGCCGCGCTGTCACAGTGACATCTCTACAGGCCAACTGGAGTGGTCTCATACAGGAAGCTGCGAGGATTTTTTTTTTTTTGCTGCTGCTGTTGCTGCTGCTTCTGCTGGTGCTGCTGGGATGTCGCGTCGTCAGCAAGGAGTAGAGAACGGCGCGCCGCCGCCTCGCCGCTGCTGCTGTGGTGCTCCCTGTCTGACACGGCCGCCGCCCGGCGCCCGGCGCAACACGTTTTCTATTCATGGGGGTTAGACGGGATTGGGGGCCCTGCGCCCTGCGTATCAATCACTGCGGGTGTCACTGATCATCCCCAGCCCAGCCCAGCCCGGCCCAGTCGGGAAAAGAAAACAAAAAGTATTTCAAGTAAAATGTTTTTGCTATGCACGTCACCCCGTCACCCCTACCTCGGGTTGCGGCGGGGGCTCTACTGGACATGCACCCCCCTCGAGCCCACCGCACCCCCGCACCACCCCGCGGGCTCCCCTGTACCTTCCGGCGGGGTCCGTTGGCGCAAATCCACAAGCGGATAGGGGATGCATTTAGAAGGGTCGGGGCGGCCGGTCAGTGCAGGCAGTGCAGTGCAGCCAGACAGAGCAGCTCAGAGGAGGGCCCGGTGCGTCCAAGCATTTGCAATTACGGGCCGGAGGGGGACGGAGCGGTGCCATTTACGGCTGCAGGCCCCGGGGCTGGGCGGCGGCAGCATGTAACGTGTGTGCCCACAGCCGCCAGCTGCCCCCGCCCGCGGCCAATCACTGAGCTAATATCCGGCAGTGCAGCAGGCAGTGCCCTGCAGTACCGCGTGCGTCTGTGTCTGAGCCTCCCCCGCCCCGCGGCCCGATACTGGGTCAGGCTCCGTCCCAACGGGTACGCCCTTTTCCTTTTCATCACTCTGCGTCTAGTCCCCCGGCTCCCGGCCCGGCCCCCGAGTCCCAGCGCGCCTGCTGACGCCAGGATAGACTGTCCCGCACTACACCCCCGGCGAGCGGCGTGCCTACCAGGCCGGGCGCTCCACTGGCGCTGCACAGCACGGCACCGCAGAGCTTGCGGGGGACGGCAGGCGCCGCTGTGCTGTGCGTGTGCGTGTGTCTGTGCATGTATGTGTGTGCCTTATTTCTCGCTAGCTCTCTACGCACGTCGGTGAGAGAGAGAGAGTTGCTTTTGATGCTCGCTTCACTCAAGCCAGCTTGAAAAGTGGAATATAGGGGGGGGGGGGGCGGCGTTAATGTCACGATTCACAACCATGCTCCTCTCCAACTTCTCTTGCCTCTCTCCTCTTTAAAGTTAGTTTCTTTTTATTTCGCAACTATCTCCCTCTTGCGGAGGCGATATTATTTAATCCCAGAGATAATAGGGTATTCCGGAGTTGAGCTTGATCGGAAATGAGAAGACGACAAGAATCACAAAAGCGGATGCGGAAGTCTACGGTATGAAAACATACGCAGCACGTGCCGCGCCGCCAGCCACGAGCCGACTCAAAATTTGGAGGCTTAGCTCTCGCTGATGATATGTCAGACAGCGCAGTCTGGGGACTTGCGCGGCCCGGGTACTTTCATCCTCAGGCCGTGCGGAGAACTTCTGGCGCTACCTGACCCAACCAAATGGTCGTGACATATCGTCAGCGAGAGCTAAGCCTCCAAAATTTTGAGTCGGCTCGTGGCTGACGGCGTGGCACGTGCTGCGTAACTTTTCATACCGTAGACTTTCGTTTCCGCTTTTGTGATTCTTGTCATCTTCTCGTTTCCGGTCAAGCTCCACTCCGGAATACCCTATTGTTGTGCCATAATTCACTTCTCCGGTCGATGATGATGCAGCCCCGTCCCTCTCGTGCTCGCGACCCGAGCAGCACCCCACCTGCGTGCGCTCTCTCTCTCTCTCTCTCTCTCTCTCTCTCTCTCTCTCTCTCTCTCTCTCTCTCTCTCTCTCTCTCTCTCTCTCTCTCTCTCTCTCTCTCCCCCCCTCTCTCTCTCTCTCTCTCTCTCTCTCTCTCTCTCTCTCTCTCTCTCTCTCTCTCTCTCTCTCTCTCTCTCTCTCTCTCTCTCCACACGACGCGGCGCGGGGTTCGAGTCCCTGCGGAGCGCTGTCTTGCTGTCTGCTGCGCACCGCTCACCGCAGCGGCGGGGAAAAGCACAAGCAAAAGCCCCTCGTGTTTTCAATATCGGCTGAGAGCAGACAGAGGAGGGGGCGCACGGCAGCGCAGCCGGCAGGGTTTGCTGCACGAGCGCGCCGCTGCTGCTGGCGTGTCGACAGAGCGCAGCCCGCGCAGCGCGCGCAGCCCCTTCGGGTTGCGTGCTCTGAAAGGACCTGGTCACCGCGAAATCCGGCAAAGGTCGTATCCTGTCGTGGCCACACAGCGAGTCGAGCTCCGTAATGGAGATCTGCAGTCTTCCTTTTCGTGTGCTGGCTGCCAAGAACGTGTTCTAGTATTCACACAATAGTGTTTGTAGGGTGGATCTAATAGTACAAAAAGAGAGTGGGGGCATACAGGGAAGTGGTGGAGTGGGAGGGGGGATGCGAATCGCCTCCCTAGAGGCGAGGGGGGGGGGAAGGACCACACCACAACACATTCGAAGAAACGTCAGCCACCAACACCAGCAGGCGACACACGAGCCACTCAGCTGATGAGCTCAGCCGGCCCCCGCCTCCCCTTACGACTGCCCTCCTTGCTATTATGCTCTCTCGCTCTCCCTCACACGCACACACCTCTTGCACGTACTGCCCCTTTCTCTCGCACTCACGCAGGAAGTAGTGGTTGCTCGGGGTCCGCTCCGTCCGCTCCGTGACCCCGCGCTCGTCAGGAACACACCGCCAGCGCCAACACAAAGTGGTCTCGGCTCACCCCCCGCCTCGTGGACCCGGGCCGGCCGACAAACTGTGTTTGCTATAATGCGGGGGGGATATGCATCCGAGGACTGCAGTGCGAGAGAGAACTATCGGACGGAAGTCAGGGGGCGCGCGTGCACACGCACGCACGCACAGCACTCACACACTCAAAAACCTCTCGCCGAGATTGACGGGGGGGTGGCTTGTGGTCTCAGAGCACACGAGGTAGAGCGGAGTGGCGAACTGACGGCTGCAAGTGACTTGCAGGAGGAGCAGCAGCAAAGAGAGGAGCTCCGAGCGGTCACACACATTGTTCTCCGCCAAGAAACCACGGATATTTGAGGTCCTGTGTGCTCTCCCCGAGAGACAAAAATAACTGTTTCCCGCCGTGCATTTCTTTTTCTCGTGCCCTCCTTTCAATCTCGTTTTAAAACCATACATCGAAGCGAAGCTCGCGAGCCGCCTGCCGGCTGCTTTAAATTCCAGAATCCAAGAGGCCTCCTCGTGGAGAGGGGCGTTCAGGGGCGTGAGGGCGCAGCAAGAAGTCTCCCTTTGAGATTAAATTTCAACCCCCTCGGCCGCCGTAGCAGCTGGGTTGCAGCTGAGGGCCCGGCTGAGGCGCGGCTGGCTGAGGGCCCCGGCTGAGGCTGCTGAGGACGCTGAGGCCGGGCCCTGGCCATGACTTTCGCGCTGCTGGGCGCAGACGATTGGACCAGAGGCCTCGACTCGGAGGAGCGAGGCGAGGAGTGGCGCGCTTGCCAACAACTCCCCCCCCCCCCCCCCCCCGAGGGGGATCGAGGGGGTAACGCAGAGCTGTGGGGCGCACTCTCGGAAGAATGAGAATATTCCTCTGAAATATTAAAGCGTTCTTTGAGACGACGCCTTCATTATATCTGCACCTTTCAAGGCAGGCGTGCCGGGGATGTGCACGGCTCGGCTTGGCCGAGGCACGTTCTGCTGCTGCTGCTGCTGCTGCTGCTGCTGCTGTTGCTGCTGCTGCTGCTGCTGCTGCTGCTGCTGCCGCTGCTGCTGCTGCTGCTGCTGCTGCTGCTGCTGCTGCTGCTGCTGCTGCTGCTGCTGCTGCTGCTGCTGCTGCTGCTGCTGCTGCTGCTGTTGCTGCTGCCGCCGCTGCTGCTGCTGCTGCTGCTGCTGCTGCTGCTGCTGCTGCTGCTGCTGCTGCTGCTGCTGCTGCTGCTGCTGCTGCTGCTGCTGCTGCTGCTGCTGCTGCTGCTGCTGCTGCTGTAGTTATACAGCCCCGCCGAGGCCGGCATAATGCAGGAGACCCGGCGCCCTGCCGCTTAGGTTAACACCTCTCCTCTCACAAAGGCCCTCAGCGTTACCTGCCATTACCGGACGACGCCTCGGCGCGCCGCACACCTGTCCGTCCTCCTCCTTGACCCCCGCAGCGCGGTGAGGCGGCGGCAGAGCACCCGCAGAGCGCTCCGGTCGCACCACTTTCCGCGAGGCCCGGCTGGAGGCGGCCGGCTGCTTCCCGGCGGCCGCCGGCCCTTTTTTCCGAGAGGACGGGGCCTGAATGGGCGGCGGCGGTGGCGGCGGCGTAGGGCTGCTTGCCGGCGAGCAATCAATCTCCGGACGGATGCCGCCAAGAAGTAAAGGGCCTCTCCCCCACCCTACGGCCTCCGGGCGGGCCCTTTCATCGGCCGATAAAAAGGCAGTATCCCTTCCCGTTGCTCTCAATCGGGCCACTGATAACATACTTCGCCACGCTCCACTACACTTCCATCCGTCTCTTTACGCGGAATAAGGCCGGCCGGAGGCGGGATGGGATCGGCGCCGCGCCGTCATATTCCGCCTCCCTTTTATGCGTTCATAATTCGGGCGGCGCCGTGTGATGCCGACTCCGAGGCGAGGCGGTGTCCGCGGCGTGTGCACCCGCCCAGTCCTCGCTGTTATTGCGTTCCTCTTGATTGCCTTTCCCCGCCGTCTATTTCCCTCTCCCTCCCACCCGTGCATACCTCGTCAGCTGGCCGCACCTGCCCTCTCACTTCTATTATTTCATATCTCTGTTATCCTGGGCGTGTCGGGAAGGCAGCGTGTGATCCAGCCGCAGCAGGAACTGCCGCAACTTCCAGCGCACTCTAAGCGGCTTCCGATAGTGGACCATTATTTACTCTGGCCGTGCGCCTGAAATCACACTGAGGTGCCTCACCTAGCCGCCCTTCCTCTCCCTCCCCCTCCCCTCCCCCGGTGGCGCCGCGCTCGTAAGCTCCTTCCCCGCTTTACATCACCGATTCCTATGAATTAATGCCCCGCCCCCTCCCGCTCACTTCTCCCAGCAACTTCTAAGCACATCGTCCCGCCCTTTTTCGCCAATATGAATGTACACGCCCCTCGTGCCTGGAGTGCGTCCTGAAAGGGGAATAACGCCGTCCAAAAAAAGAATCTGAGTAATTGACTACCAAAATTTCACATTTCATTACTTCAGCAAATGTTTTGAAAACAGTTATGTTTTTTTTTTTAAAGGAAATTCAATTTCAAAACCACGAGCGTTGGGTTAGTTGCACCTGCAAATTTGTTATTCCCCTCTCGGCGCGTCCTCGAGTTTATTCATCCGCCGGATGCCTATGCGGGGGGCCGGGGCGCCACTAATAGCAGCCGGCAGTGGCGCCGACGTGTGCGTAGGCCGGTGCGGCGCCGTGCGATCGGATTATGGTAATGCGGTGCTGCCCTCTGCCGGACTCGGCCGTCCCGACACGGCCCGGCCTCCCGCGGGGCCTGCAGGGAGTGCAGGAGTGGCACCGCTGCGGCCGCTATAGTATTACCCGGCAACACCTGCCGCGCAGCACGGCACACCCCCCCCCCCCCCCCACACCTCCCCCTTCCCTGCTCGTGCTCGACTCAATAAGCTGTGATCTCCGGCTGCCTTCCAGCATCTGCCCGCCTGCAGCAACAGCAGCAGCAGCAGCAGCAGCAGCAGCAGCAGCAGAGTGCAGCGCGGGGAGCAGCACACGCACAGTCCCATTGCTTCTCGTTTCGCCCCAACGTTCAAAGAAAAGAAAATTATTTTTCTCCAATCTCTCTGATTACCGCGGCGCGGCGCGCGATGGCGATGTTCGTGTGGGAGATGTGCTGCTGCTGCTGCTGCTGCTTTCTATTTGTCTCGCTCTTATTGCTCTTTTTTCTCTCTCATTCCTCCTACCGATTTTGTACACAAAATCTCGGTATGCATACAGACGAGCGCGCGCTGCTGGGCGAGGAACGGAAAAAGAAATAAAATTAAAAGAAAACGCGGCAGAGGTAGCCGTGTGGTGGGCGCCGGCAGGCACCGGGCTGACAGCCGGGCGGCGTCGGGGCGGCCGGGGGAAATCGGCCTTATTATACACGGTCAAACACCGAACATGACGCCAGAAGAATAAATTTTCTGCGTGCGGGAAAGTATAATAGAAGGGAACGGGGCCAAAATGAACGAATAAAAGGGCGTAAAAATATATTCATGGTCGTGTACGCCGAAGTACAAATGAACGAAGCCGCGGGTGCCGCGGGGAGAGCGGTAGTCCAGAACAACAACGCTGCCACAATTTCAACTTTTTGGCCGCCGGCGCAGCACTCCGCTGGAGGGTAATGAAAATACCGGAGCGGGGCGCAGCGACATGGGGGTGGGTATTTTCAAGGGCGCAGACTTAATCGGATTCCAGCCGTAACAAAGCCAAAACGCGGCGGACAGAAAAAATTAACGACGCGGGTGAGAAAACTGTGGGAGTGCGCGGGTAGTTAAACCCGGCGTAAACGCCAATTTTCCTTTTTTTCTTTGCTGATCTCCAGTGTAACGCGGGTTCAAATACCGCGTCTGGAGGGCACGTGATTCAGCACCCGCACCCCGCACTCTGCGGCCGACACTGCTAAAGCCTGTCCCCCCGAGGGGGCCGAGGGGCTGCTGGGGGCGGCCGGGGGCGGTCGGGGGCGGGCGAGGCCGCGGCCGGAGGCGGTCATGGCCTCCTCCGGGCGCTACCGAGCGCCCGAGAGCCGAGCGCCGCTTCGCCGGGCATACCGTTTGATTTACGCCCGGCAGCCCGGCAGCGCGGGTAGCCAGTAGCCACTCCCCTCTCTGCACACGAGTGTATTACCCGGCCTGAATTCCTGATCTCGGCGGACGAGGAATGAGACAGCGCGTGTAATAAAGTCCCGAAATGATTGCGCACAGAGAGGGAGAGAGAGAGAGAGAGGGAGAGAGAGAGAGAGAGAGAGAGAGAGAGAGAGAGAGAGAGAGAGAGAGAGAGAGAGAGAGAGAGAGAGAGAGAGAGAGAGAGAGAGAGATTTTATTTTATTACACCAAAATAATATTGGTTACACATTTTACATTACAGGGAGAGAGAGGCAATGGCGAAGAGTCAGGTCAGAATATGCGACGCCACCGCGTAGGGCAGAGAGACGAAGAGCGAGAGAGAGAGAGATGACTTCCAGCGCAGACAGCACTTTATCCATTCATGGCGCTTCGTTCATGTGGGAAGCAGCAAGCAGCAGCGCGGCGCGCGCCACTAACGTACAACACGCACACTCGCTGCGTACTATGTTCCTTTACCTGGCGAGCGAAAGGGAAGTGGTCGACTCTTTTGCGCGCAGCTCGCTTGCGCGTGTGCACGGCGTACGCACGGCGCACGCATGGAGCACGCACGGAGCACGCACACGCCAGACGCCACGCCCACCGCACGCCGCCGCCTCCCAACAAGCTCCCCACCGCCGCGGTGGCCGCGGCCACGAGGGCGTGCAGTTTTATTGCGGTGTGTTGCTGCGGTGGTGGGTTTCGCGTGTGAGCGGCCTGCGGCGGGGCGCTGGTGTGCACGTGCGTGTGCGCGTGTGTATGCGTGTGTGTGTGTGCATGTAGAGTACCTTCACGGCGGGCCGGCACTCGGCCTACACTGACCGCCGCCAGAGGGCTCTGCCTCCGACTGTCTGAGCGCTCGACGACGTCGTCAGCGTTGCGGGGGGATCCGCCGCTACTGCCAGCCGGGGCTGATCCTTCTGGCCAGTACCATGGTCAAGCGGTGGAGAGAGAGAGAGAGCGAGAGAGAGAGAGAGCCCATGTCTAAAAATCCCGTATTGCACAACGGATCCTGTAAGATCTTACCGGATCCTCTACAGTCAAACAGGATCCCTTAAGCCAACACGGGATCCGGTTAAATCATACAGGATCCCTTAAGCCAACACGGGATCCGGTTAAATCATACAGGATCCCTTAAGCCATCACGGGATCCGGTTAAATCATACAGGATCCCTTAAGCCAACACGGGATCCGGTTAAATCATACAGGATCCCTTAAGCCATCACGGGATCCGGTTAAATCATACAGGATCCCTTAAGCCAACACGGGATCCGGTTAAATCATACAGGATCCCTTAAGCCAACACGGGATCCCGTATGCACGTTCGGGATCCCGTGAGACCATGCGGGATCCCTTAAAGCAATACAGGATCCCCTCAGCTCATACGGGGTCCCTTTAGCCAATACAGGATCTTGTAACAGCAGACGGGATCTCCAGCGACCATACAGGATCCGTTACGGTATAAGAGATCCCGAGAGGGGATACGAGATTCCCGCACGGCAGAAAGGATCTTCAAAATTGACGATGCCATAACTTGAGAAGTTGATGGTATTTTTCGATGAAATTTTAGGTGGGTTATCTACTTTCAATTTAACTAGGCTAGTTTAAATTTTATCAAAATCCGAGACAAAAAATTTGCTATCTCGAGAACGGTAAGAGATGCGCGAAAACGGACCTCGGATTTGGGTAGGACTCCGTTCCGACACTCTGAAACACCGCGCCGCACTTCAAGTTAGTCTTTAAGGTCTTCAAAAAAAGTCGATTTAATTTCCAAGAGGGATCCCGTACTGCTACACGGGATCCTCTATCACATACGGGATCCCGTGCCACCATACCGGATTGCCCGATTTCGTTAAGGGATCCGTTCATCACAAGGGATCCCGTATCACGCAAGGGATCCCGTGCCATCATACCGGATTGCCCAATTTCGTTAAAGGATCCGTTCATCACAAGGGATCCCGTATCACGCAAGGGATCCCGTATGACAAAGGATCCCATATGATAAGGAATCCCGTACCGTACGGGAATCCGTTAACGAAATTGGGCTCACGTTACCGGATTTTTAGACATGGGGAGAGAGAGAGAGAGAGAGAGAGAGAGAGAGATGAAATGGACGAAACAGCCCCCACCTCTGGCCCCGCAGCCCCGCTGTGGTACATCCCCTCCCTTCCCCGACACCACGCGGCCGCACCCCGTCCGCCTCGGCTCACATTCAGATCACGCTCCCGGTGGTAAGTGGTCTCTAGCGGGCGACCAAGTGGCCGTGAGCGGGAGACAGAGAGAGAGAGAGAGAGAGAGAGAGAGAGAGAGAGAGAGAGAGAGAGAGAGAGAGAGAGAGAGAGAGAGAGAGAGAGAGAGAGAGAGAGAGAGAGAGAGAGAGAGAGAGAGAGGGTGGGAGCGGGGTTAGAGTTTACTACGTTCCATCCAAGCGAGAGGAGCAGGAGAAGGAGAGCAAGAAGCGGAGGAGCGGGTAGCGACCTACGACTGCCGGACAGGCCAGGGAAATGAAGGTCCGTCATACACAGGGGCGAGGTGCGCAGCATCTGCAGTCCGAAAGGGCGATTCACACACTCGAGGGATTTATGCGAAAAATAGCGCAGTCCATCAGGTTCGTTGCTGGAAGTGGAGGGGCGGGTGAATTGTCGGACCCCAACTCGGGGCGTACGCAGCGCGGTTTTGCGTTAGGGTAAGAAGGGGTCGTGAGTGGCCGGGGGCGGCCGGGGCGGCCGGGGGCGGCCGGGTGCGTGCAGCACCGTGCGCTCCCATGAGACGGGCTGGCACACGGCGCACCAGGAGTAACCGGAGGAAGTGTGCATATGCATTGGTAAAAGGGTCGGGTCAGGGATGAGGTGTGTGCCCGCGGTGCCCGCCCGGGCCAGAGCGGGTGAGGCCAGAGACACACCGCCGCAACCGCTGGGAGAGTGGTTCAGTCCTCCCTCTGTTAGTCCTGGCTAGGCTAGCCTAGGCTAGGTCAGTCCGGGATGGGCGTCTGTATGTTCTTCATACAAGCATGAAACGCGCGGCTCTGGCTGTATTTCTAGGTGCACGCACACGACGCTGTCCGGTCCGCCGGGAGGTACGCGGCGTGGCGTGGCGTGGCGTGGCGTACTCCAGGGCGCGGGCCGGATTGACCAGCGAAAGCCAAGGCGAGAGCTCGGACCGCTTCTGAGCTTATTTAACCCCGCGGGTTTAAATACCGGCTCAAAATAAGGAGGACTGTGAGTCACCCGTGTCATGCACTCGGCCGCAATGACTTCATTTTCCATTTACCGGCCCTCAAGGGGGAAAAAGGGGGGGGGGGAATCTGTGGGGTGGCAATACTGTGGGGGCGTTAAGAAATGTACTTCCTGCGGTCGTAATTCGCGGAGCGAGCGGGCGGGCGTAAGCGAACCGCGAGGCGGAGCGCTATCAGCGACCGAAATTTTTTTTTGTCCGTTCGTCACGGCTGACGCCCAGCCAGAGGTCAGCCTGCGTGGTCAGCAGAAGGATCAGACTGGACGGTCAGCCTATGGTCGGGGAGGCACACGGTCCCCAGGGCTGGTGTACCCCCAAGAATCCACTCCGAACGCTCCCGAAAGTTTCCGAAACGTTTCCGAACGTTCTAACTGGTATTGAAACTGAGTTGGCTGGGCCGAGCCCAGCAGGCACCGGGACGTATGTCGTTCGAGCCACGGGGACTGTGTGCCCTCCGGCTGACCGCCTCACCGCACCCCACACAGTCCTCAAGGCTGGTGTGCCCTCACTTAGCGTCACGTGTTTCGTAGTGATAGTTCTAGTCCTTTAGGGGGTTCAAAATTCGCGTCGCTCGCTCGCTTGATTGTAATTAATCAATAAATAGCCAAGAATTTATTATGCTACGATAACAATATTTCAGTTATTATTTTCAATCATCGCGTATAAGGAACGTCACAGCTGATATGCACCCATAAGGCGGTGAGCAGGGGGCACACGGTCCCTGGGGCTGGTGTGCCCCCAGAGAGGCGGTTCGCAGGGGGGCGCGCGGTTCCTAGGCGAGGGGTGCATCACATGGCAAAGTCACTCTGTACATGTACACCCAACGGAATACTGTCATGTGCAATCACGTCCAGTCCCTTCCCAATCATTCCAATCACCAGACACCGAAATGATTCCGAAAAAAATTCAGCGAGAAAAATGAGCCTGATGGCATGTTTGACCGATGTTGACAAAACCTATGTCGTCCCGGCTTCCGCCAGGACCCCTGCCTTCAACTTCGGTGATCTTACGGGAACCGGTGCTTTACGGCTGCTAGTTGGCCCCGGGACACAGCACTAGAACCCGCTACCCGGCTTGCGCCGGACGGATCTCCCGGCAACCCCTAGCCCGCGCCAATGCGCGAGGCCCCCTCCGCTAACCACGGCCTCCGGGACTCCATAATACTGTAGTGCCCTTCAACCGCAGCCTGGTTTGGCCCCACTCATCGTGGGAGTCCGCCCCTGCGAAGATTTGGAGGACATAGGTTCCCTTCGTACACGGCCGAAGCCGCTGTACTCTACTCGCTACGTACCGAGTAGCGGCATGTCCGCACCTGCCAGATTCAGAGAGAGGAAAACAGAAGCTTCGAACCCTAGAAGCTCTGCACATCCCCCGAGTCTCCCCCTGGATTTCTCCAGAGGCAGAACAGAACGCCCCCCGGGCGGGACCCTCGAATCTAGGGAATTGAACCCTAGACCCTCGGGACCGGGGGTTTGTGCCGGCGGCGCCTTAGCCCGCACGGTCGCTTGGACAGCCATACCTACGACACGTTCGGAAGTATATTTTAGGCACTGTCCGCCAAGCTGTGTCACAAGAAAAAGTTAGGCGGCCGGCAAGAGTTGAACCACGGACCTGTCGGTATCCGACCGGTCCACTAACCCATGCGGCTACCGAGCCACGATGTTGGCAATTGCGCTCCCGGCACTCTAGCTTTACAGAGTAAAGCTGAACATCGAGAAAAAAAAATTGGAGGCGGAGGCAAGAGTTGATCCCAGGACTCCGACTGTTTGAAAACAGTGCCTCACCCGGTGTGGCTAACGTGCCACGAAGTGTGAACGTGCCAGTGAAGTTTCTGACGATTGGTATCGTGGCATATTAGGCGCACGGGTTGAGGCGCTGGTTTCAAGCGGTCGGTGTCCCGGGATCAACTCTTGCCTCCGCCTCCAATTTTTTTTCTCGATGTTCAGCTTTACTCTGTAAAGCTAGAGTGCCGGGAGCGCAACTGCCAACATCGTGGCTCGGTAGCCGCATGGGTTAGTGGACCGGTCGGACACCGACAGGTCCGTGGTTCAACTCTTGCCGGCCGCCTAACTTTTTCTTGTGACACAGCTTGGCGGACAGTGCCTAAAATATACTTCCGAACGTGTCGTAGGTATGGCTGTCCAAGCGACCGTGCGGGCTAAGGCGCCGCCGGCACAAACCCCCGGTCCCGAGGGTCTAGGGTTCAATTCCCTAGATTCGAGGGTCCCGCCCGGGGGGCGTTCTGTGCCTCTGGAGAAATTCAGGGGGGAGACTCGGGGGATGTGCAGAGCTTCTAGGGTTCGAAGCTTCTGTTTTCCTCTCTCTGAATCTGGCAGGTGTGGACATGCCGCTACTCGGTACGTAGCGAGTAGAGTACAGCGGCTTCGGCCGTGTACGAAGGGAACCTATGTCCTCCAAATCTTCGCAGGGGCGGACTCCCACGATGAGTGGGGCCAAACCAGGCTGCGGTTGAAGGGCACTACAGTATTATGGAGTCCCGGAGGCCGTGGTTAGCGGAGGGGGCCTCGCGCATTGGCGCGGGCTAGGGGTTGCCGGGAGATCCGTCCGGCGCAAGCCGGGTAGCGGGTTCTAGTGCTGTGTCCCGGGGCCAACTAGCAGCCGTAAAGCACCGGTTCCCGTAAGATCACCGAAGTTGAAGGCAGGGTCCTGGCGGAAGCCGGGACGACATAGGTTTTGTCAACATCGGTCAAACATGCCATCAGGCTCATTTTTCTCGCTGAATTTTTTTCGGAATCATTTCGGTGTCTGGTGATTGGAATGATTGGGAAGGGACTGGACGTGATTGCACATGACAGTATTCCGTTGGGTGTACATGTACAGAGTGACTTTGCCATGTGATGCACCCCTCGCCTAGGAACCGCGCGCCCCCCTGCGAACCGCCTCTCTGGGGGCACACCAGCCCCAGGGACCGTGTGCCCCCTGCTCACCGCCTTATGGGTGCATATCAGCTGTGACGTTCCTTATACGCGATGATTGAAAATAATAACTGAAATATTGTTATCGTAGCATAATAAATTCTTGGCTATTTATTGATTAATTACAATCAAACGAGCGAGCGACGCGAATTTTGAACCCCCTAAAGGACTAAAACTACCGCTACAAAAAACGTGACACAAATTCGCCCGCGATTGGCCTTTGGGCAGCCTAGTAAAAATCACCGCGTGAGGGGCGGCGGGGCTGCCGCCAGAAATAATCTGCAGGTCGGTTTCCTTTGCGTCTCCGGGGGCTCCGGGGGCTCCGGGGGCTCCGCGGGCTCCGGGCCGCGGTTCCGACCATGAAAGTAGGGCCCATGACACCGACCCACACCAGACTACCAGACCCCGTTATTATTGTCCCGGCCCGCCTCCCGCCTGTTCCGGGTAGTGATGTGAGCCGGCGGGGCCCCAACTGTGGCGGCCGTCCGCCACTCCGACCCCCACTGGGGCCCCGCCCCGCCGGCCACAAGGTGCGGCCCCGCCGTAGCGCTGCGGCCTCCGACGGCCATCTGCCTGCTTCCGGCCGCCGCCTGTACCTGCGCCCCCACATATACACCGGCGGGGAAGTGGGGCGGCAGGGCGGCGCGGGGCCGAGGCCGCGCCGAGGCGCAGAAGCAGCGGAAAAACTCGAAATTGCCACTTTGTGCCGTTCGGGCGCCCTACCGGCTCCTCTGGGGGCCTTTAGTGCCGTCCTCCCACCCATCTCGACGGCCGTGTTTTGAAGGCGTCGTCTCGTTGCTGTTCTTACACGGGGGTAAACGCGCACCTGACGCTGCCGACGCCGCCGCTTTTATGCTGGGCTCCCCGACCCGTGCCGGGGGAGTTGTGAGGGGAGGCCGCCGAAGGCGAGGGGAAGGGAGGGAGCCGAGGCCGAGCCAGGCGGTGTCCGTGGTGTCCGGCCCGAGCAGGCCACCGTCACCGTGTGCTGCCCCCGGCTGCCCCCGGCTGCCCCCGGCTGCCCCCGGCTGCCCCCGGCTGCCCCCGGCTGGCCCCGGCTGGCCCCGGCTGCCCCCGGCTGCCCCCGGCTGCCCCCGGCTCCCCCGGCCCCACCACGCCTAACGATCCTCCCTTCGCTATGAGCCGCGCCGGGGCCTCTGCCGGGGCACTGCTGGGAACGCAGAGGACGAGGACTCCAAGACCCAGCCAGGCGCAGGCTGATTGCAGGCGGGACCGCCAGGGGCCGCCACTGCCGCGTGTGATGTGGCGTGCGATAGCCTAATGCGTGCCTCGCGTGCGTGCGAGAGAGACAGCACGACGGGACCTGGACGGGGGGGCGTGGCACGCCCGCTAAGAGGCCGCCGTGGTGCCACCACACCTGGCTTTGACCCGTCGCGTGGCCCGCGGCGGGCTCCAGTCACAGATAAGAGAGCACGAGCCAGAAAGGCTATCAAAGTCGCGTGGCGGCCCTGGAGGCTCTGACGGGGGCAGCTAGTGGGCCGAGCCCTGAGCCGACGGCAGCCGACGGCAGCCGACGGCCACCCTGTTGGGGGAGGCGTGATCTAACGGCGGCGCTGCCACCTTCCCCCACCGAAAACTGTATAATTTCTTTCGTCATCCTTATCAAAGCGATACAGATAGAGAGAGAAAGAGTTGGAGGACACAGTATTTTTGTAAAAAAAAAATAAGGCTACTTCGTGCCGAAAAAGTCTGCAGTCGTTTTGCGGTAACTTGGTGTGCGGGGAGGTGTAATGCGGCCCGTGGCCTCTCTGGACCGACAGTGCGGCCGGCGGGGTCGACAGGGGGGGTCGACGGGGGTCGTGGTGGCCGCCCCGAGCCGCAACCCGTCGTCCGCGGGAGGAATGCTAAACCCGCGGAGGGTGGCGGCTTGAAAAACACGAACCCCAGCGAGGAGGGAAGGAACTTAAACTGAGAGTGAGCGTGAGGCCGGAGAGGCTGCCGCCGGCCCCGAGCCGAGCTGGGTGCCGCTGTGCCAGCGCTGTGCCAGCGCTGTGCCGCTGCGGGGGCCGGAGCCCGTACCCGAGCCCGGGGCGAGGGGTCCTCCCCGGTGCGTCTGGATTTGCACACACAATGGGGCGTGTCGACTTGCATGTATTTTTCATTGGTCTCGTCAGAGCAGCCCTCGAAGAGATGTAGGGAAAGGAAGGGGAGCGCTGCGCTTCTGATAGAGCGAGAATGGGCGGAATACCAAAGGGGAGGAGCCCAGCCGTGTTCAAAATTTTAGATCGGACCTCTGACGGGACAAAGTAATTTGGCTTTTCCGGGTTCTAATACCCGCTATCGACGGAGTTCCTTTGACAGGATTTTTCCCCCAGCATGCTTTAGAATGGGCAATTTTGGCACGATGGTTATTAGTGTTTTTTTATATTATTATTATTATTAATTGGTAGTACGTCTACATTTCATCTTGAACCTGCGAACGGTGACGCCCAACGCCTGCGAATGTTAGGGTAGGCCAGCCCGCACGACACGCGTGCAAGCACAGGTCGCAGTTTGCCTACCCAGCAGGCGCGGCCGTTTAACTTGGCACTTACCGGCCCTATCGGCTCTTCAGACGGGCCTATCGGACTCCCCCGGAACTTTGGAGGGGGGCGTCGCAAACTAGCAGCTCTCCATTCCGCCTACTCTCGTATTGCTCGCAAAGGGCCCACCTCCTCCCTCTTTACTGTGTGTGTGTGTGTGCGGTAGGTGAGAGCTGTGACGGGGAGGGGGTTGTCTTGGCGGCATGCCCGGCCGCCCGGCCCGGGGACCAGCCCGAGGACCACCGCCAGTTTACCACGTCTTTATCTTCGCCCCTCTTCCCACCTGCCAGCGCCACGCCGCTCCCTTTTTCGCCGCCGCTGACCGCGGCCCCCGTGCCTGGCCTGCCCCCCCCCCCCCGCCGACTATCTCTAAACGCAGCAGTAGTGGGCTCCTTCCGGATCTTCGGCATGGCCCCACCCCCGGCCGCCCCTCCCCGGCCCCGGATGGAATAGATACGGTCGCATTATTCTTCGTGAAGCCAACAGGTGGCGTGGCGCAGCGTGGCGGCCACCGCTCCGGCCGCGGGGTCCGGTAAATGGAAAGGGATGGGAGTGAAGGGCGGGTCGTGGTGTGATGAGGTAGTACCTAGTACCCTCCGGTAACCCGCCGCTATCAGTTCACCGCTGCACGCCGACCAGTGTCGTACATGTCTGACACGGACCGTAAGGGAACCAAGGGAACACGGTCCGCGGCATATCACACGATTCCCGGCAAGAGGAAGAGGTGTGGCAACTTGCTCTTTCAGTTGGTCATACCGTCCGCACGCGCGAGGCGGACCGAAATCAGTCATTAAATGGCTGACCAGACCCTGAGATCCAAACCAACTGCGGCGAAAAAAGCAGAATTTTATTTTTCGGTTATTTAAACACGATGTCAGAATAATTCAACAATTCTTGATTTAAAAAAATAAAAAATAAAACCTATCCAAAGGGTTAGGTTAATTAGGTTGGGTTAGTTTAGGTTACGATAGGTTAGGCAAGGTTAGATAGGTTATGTTAGGTTAAATAGGTTAGGTTAGGTTACGCTAGGTTAGGATAGTTTGGTGGGTTAGGCTAGGTTAGGCTAGGTTAGGCTAGGGTAGTTAGGTTGGGTAGGTTAGGCTAGGTGAGGTTAGGTAAGTTGGGTAGTGAAGGTTATGTTAGGTAGGTTAGGTTAGGATAGGTTGGGTAGTTTAGGCTACGCTTGGTTAGGTAGGTTAGGTTACTTTAGGTTCATGGCATAGCCAAGTGTGGCCGCCGGCGGTACTTCCCAGAACTTCGCAGTGCTTGCCTGCTGCCATCCAAACGAACCTCGGCCGCCCAACAAACCCCGAACGTCAATCGCAGGTGTGATTACCGATTGAAGGAGCTATTCCCGGCATATCATCCTCTCTGTCTCTTCTCTCTCACTCACACAACACACCTCTCCCCTCCAGAGGCACGCGCCCCCTCGCCGCGAACATAAAGTTCAGCAGCAGCAGCACACTACTGTCTCGCAAAATACTTGCATAACAGACAATTACTGCAAAGGATTCATAATGTGCAGCAGCATGTCTATCAGCACATGTCTGTCTCTCTTTTATCTGGCCGCAGCCGCGAGCGCAGCATTAGGCCCGGCGGGCCCTGGCTAATAATTTAACTGTCGACACTTCCTTCCACTACGCACCCCTGCCCCCGTAGCCGGCTAGGCTAAGTGGGATGTGACCCCCTTCCCTGCGGATGCGCGTGGCCAGAGCTGGGAGAGCAGTTCGGCGTCGAGTTCGCCAGCGTCCACCCGGTTGTCCAACTTGTTGCCCCCTCCTCCCCCCGCCAGGAACCGCCAGGACCACCGGGGGGGGGGGGGGGCAGTGGAGGAGTAGAAAGTCTGATCCCTGCGGAAATGTTCCCCGGAGAACTGCAGCGGTGCGGCGGCCGCTGGCGTCGGGAGGGGAGGGTGGGGAGAGTGGGGAGGGTGGAGGGGAGGGGAGGGGCCATAAGGCCGATTGCTGGATCCGCGCGCAATCCCCGACTCTACAGTCTCTACTCGCTTTTGCGCCGCCGTACGAACCGGAAAGTGGCGACTAGCAGCCGGTGTAAGCGTGGGGACGGCCAGGCTGCGGCGGCAAGCTCTCTGCTGGAGCTGGAGCCGGGGACTTCCTCTCTTGAACCCCCTGGGCGCTGGAGAGCCCTAGGGGTCACAATGGTACATTATACCCTTCTCGAGGAACATGTGTTTGTTTGAAATTAGGCAGAGATGCGGCGCATCGAAAGCTACCTGCTGGACTGATATGACGACTTCACCTCGAAGTGACATGTGTGCGCGTGCGTGTGTGAGTGTGAGTGCAGGATATAGGGCTGTCCCTTAACCGTGATCCCTCGCCTGCTGCACTGACAGTGGCTCGTCGTATGTGTTTGTGAGTGCACGAAGGAGTGCATGTGTGACTGTGTGTGTGTGTGTGTGTGTGTTTGTGGCAGAGGTATTGGTTCCTGGGGGCGGTCTTGAGGCACACGCTGGAGGATTCGTGCGCTCCTGGTGGCTCCCGCGGGCGCTGGAGGAGTGACGAGGACAGCAGACACGGCGGCGGTGGCGAAGAGAGCGAGTAGGAAAGAGAGAGAAGGGGAGAGACGTAGGGGAGGGCTTTGCCCTGGGAAACAAAAGCGCCGGAAACAATGCACTCACCAGAGGGAAGCCCAGAAGAGGAGTTGACAGGGGTGAAGCAGAAGAAAAGGGGCGACTGGTGGCAAAATAATGCGGTTCATTTTATCGCACCACCTCTCCATCTCTCTCCTCGCCCTCCTCCCGTCCCGCGTTGTTTGCCCTTTTTCTTTCGGGTGCACGGCAATGTCATTGTATTGACGGGGACAGCAGATAAGCCGCCGTACCTAGTCATGCGCACCCTGCCCCCCCCCCCTCCCCTAAAACCTTCCTCCCCAGGAAACATGCTTTCCTCCCCGGCGAACACACACCGGCCCGCCCTCAACCGCAGGCCTTTCGTCAAATTAATTCTCTCTCTCTCTCTCTCTCTCTCTCTCTCTCTCTCTCTCTCTCTCTCTCTCTCTCTCTCTCTCTCTCTCCCCCCCCCCCCGTCACCCTCAGGTATTGGCGCACAACGAGAGGGGCTGCCTCACGCGGGCCCGGGTGGCACGCCCGCGTCAGAGGCCGTTGCCGGTGCCTGTGGCTGTGGCTTTGGATGGCGGCGATGGGTCAGCCGACGGCTGCGTTGTCGTCCGCATTCCCACATCATCGACCGACCGATCGGCCCCGTCCCCGGGGGCTGCGGGGGCTGCGGGGGCTGCGGGGGCTGCGGGGGCCCCGGGGCTTGCGTGCCGCTTGCCGATTACACACACGGCGACACGAGCGTGCTGATTGAAAACGTGCCCTGAAAAGGAGAGATGGAACGAGAGATAACGTCCGATTAATACCTTCACTCGTCCATGTTCCTCTCCATCGCGGCACTGTGGAGGGATACGTACAGCGTTAAAGATTATTTTCGTGTATGTTATACCCAAAAAACAAGGAACGACCTTTCCCAGATTTTCTCTTTTTTCTGCAGTGCCTGGTCTCCCCTGGACGGTAAATGAAAGTCTCGAAAACCGAGCGCACGTCTGGGTTTCGGATCCGTTGTCTCTTTCCTACTGCCAAGGTAGAAAGAAACAGCGCATCCGAAACCGAGACAGGCGCTCGGTTTCCGAGACTTTCGTTTACTGTGTGCATTCCAGTTTCACGCCGCGCCGAACGAAAGGAAGGTTCTTCCCCCACACGCTCCCTCTCGGTTTTCGCTCCGACAGTCAGACTCAAAAAGTTTACCTGAGTGGCGGGGGGAGAGAGGGGGGAAAACACGAAAGAGTGTACCTTTCAATGGGACGAGGGAACCCTTTTCTCACGGTGCGGGGGCCGGCGGGGGCCGGCGGGGGCCAACGCACAGGCCGAGCCACTGGTCGGCCGGCTCTAGCACGGGGTGGAAACGGGTGCGCCGGGGGCTGGGCTGCCCGGGGGACGGGCTGCCCGGGGGACGGGCTGCCCGGGGGACGGGCTGCCCGGGGGACGGGCTGCTGTTGGTGGCCGGGGCCCCCGGCGACGCGCCCGTGTTGTCCTCTCTCTGGCACGCCACGACTGCTCTCTCCCAGGTGAGTGTCTGTGGGGCGCTCCGCACCCCTGCGGTCAGCCTCGGCAGCCTCGGGCCGGTACCCGGGGGGGGGGGGGGAGCACAAGATGAGGACAGACAACAGGGCGAAAGCTTTTCTTTGAAATCCCGGAGCTGTTGGTCCAGTCTGGACGTCCCCGCTTGCGCCTGCCCGCCCGCACCCCTTTGTGGGGTCTGAGGGCGTCCCCGCTGTTTGGGTTGGTCCGTCCCAGTCCAAGTGCGGTGCGGCGGTGCGGCTCGGCCCGGACCTTGAGAGACCTGGCACCTCCTTGCCACGCCGCGACGAGGATTAGCGGCGGCCCTCCTGTATGTCCCCGGAGGTGCCCGGAGGTGCCCGGAGGTGCCCGGAGGTCCCTGGCCCCAGCCGGAGCCATCGCGTGAGCGGCTTCGTTAAAGCAACAAAGTGGGGCCGGGGGCCGAGCACTCGGGATCGTCTGCGCTGCTGAAGGACGGCTGAAAGATTAATCAGCGATCGTGCAAAAATACACCGAGTGCTAAATTTGAGCCTTATTTTTTCCCGACAGTCGCGGCGCGGAAGGACCACTGCAACAAGACGGTGGACGTGTACGAGGACGTGGCCACGCCCGAGGTGACGCCGCAGAACTTCGGCAAGCCGATGACGTGCTCCTACCGCTTCCGGTCGCTGCGGGGCGCGCGCCGGGACGGCATCCTGCGTATCCGCTTCAAGAAGTTCAAGGTCGGCACCCTGGTCAACGCCAGCACCTGCGTCGGCGGCTACATGCAGGTAAGCCGAGCGCCTGCGAGGTCTGGGGTAGGCCAGCCCGCACGACACGCGTGCATGCGGAGGCCGCGGCTGCCTACCCATCAGGCGCCATCCGTGCCCGGACTGGCCTAATAACCAGCGGTTTGCATTCGGGCCGCACCGAGCGGATGGTCCGCGAGGCATTTCAATGGGCGCAGCGCTGGTTTGACGATAGAAGTCGGAGCAGCAGAGTTTATGCTCCGCGATTCAGGCACGTGACAACGGCCGTGCCGATGCGTTTATCGTCGTGTCCTGCCAGCGGATCCATTGCGTGCTGCTGCCTCTGGTGTGCGTGAGCTTTGTGCGCTGTGTGTGCGTGCGAGCGAGAGAGCGGTGGTATTCCCAGCGCGCCCCGGCGTCAGGAGCGGGATAGCGGCACCAACGCCACCGCCACCGCCGCTGCGCCGATTTAAAATTCCATCACGCTTTTGTGCGCCGGGCCGCTTCAAACACTCTGCGCCCGGCCCGGCAGGCTGTCGGCTCTCGCTCGTCAGCGATGCTGTTTTGCCGGGCCATTATTCGTGTATTTACCAGCTTCACAGCGCCGGCCCGGACTCCTCTGTCTTTGCGGCGCTCTCGGGCCGCCGGCCGCGGCGCAGATCCCGCTCGGCACAGGCGCAGCTACGTGGATATCTGCCTGCACTGCCCTGCTGCTGGCGAGGCCTCAGGCTTTTGTGGCCGCGGACAGAGGGAAGGGCGCCTGAGGGACGGAGTAACCGGAGGACTGCGGACTAGAGTTACCCTTCTCGGCACATTTACGCATTTCTGTGTGTGTGTGTGTGTGTGTGTGTGTGTGTGTGTGTGTGTGTGCGTGTGTGTGTGTGCGTGCGCGTTTAGGAATCTGCTCGCCTAACGTGCCTTCCCACGCGCTGCGGGCTGCGGTCTCTGCCGCCCCCGTATCGGGGATAGACATCTTTGCTTCTTCCTGACTAGTAGATCCTCTCCACCCCCCCCCCCCCGCCCCCACCCCCGCACATGTGCTACGTTCTCTCTCTCTCTCTCTCTCTCTCTCTCTCTCTCTCTCTCTCTCTCTCTCTCTCTCTCTCTCTCTCTCTCTCTCTCCATCTTACTCTCTGTAGTATATGGTGCCACACAACCACCCCAACCAGTGAGTGCGAGCGAGATGGAAAATCGAGTTCACTGCGTCGAACCGATAGCGCGCGTCGTGATGCAGCGTGCGAGAAAAGTCGTCACTTCACGTAGTCCTCTCACTCCCTCCCGTGCGCGCTGGCAGCGAGAGCGACAAGGCCGGGGCGACCCGGTCTCGCGGCGACGACGCAGCCCCGAACGAGGCTATCGCCGAACGCGGCGCTGACGCCAGCAAACGCCCCCCGCGGTGGCATCGCGTCTGTCTTCCTCCCACGACTGAAAGAGAGAGACGAAGAGAGGTAGGGAAAAGAGAGGTAGAGAGAGAGAGAGACAGAGAGAGAGAGAGAGACAGACAGAGAGAGACACAGAGAGAGAGAGAGAGAGAGAGAGAGAGAGAGAGAGAGAGAGAGAGGGTGCAGCAGCGGCCGTTCCAGGAGCGATCACAGAGATGCAACTACCTCCGGTGATCCCGTGATGGCGGCGGCGCCAGTCCTTCATCGCCTGCGGCGCCCTGCTCGGGGTTCTGCTGCTCTTCTGTGAACGGCGGCGGCTTCTTGTGTCAGAGCCGGCAAAGCTTTCCAAACGAGCACGGCAGAGTGTTGGCGAAGGGCCGAAGTCTCGTCAAGCCGAGCGGGGCCGCGAGGGCCGCGGGGGCGGCGGGGGCCGCGGGGGCCGCGGGGGCCGCGGGGGCCGCGGGGGCCGAGGGGGCCGCCGGGGCCACAGGGGCTGGGGGGTTGTCGAAAGGGGCTTGCGCGCGCAGCGCACTCCATGCCGAACAAACAACGTGAAAGCTTATATGTGTTCAGGCAAGGCAGGAGGACAGAGGTAGACGATGAGGCTGTGGATGTGGGACCTGTAGGCCGTCCCAATGAGAGAAGAAGAGGCAGCAGGACTGTAGAGTAGTGTCGCCTGCGCGTCTCGTCTCGGCCCGGGTCTTCCATCTTAGTCACCCCCTTGCTCTGTCTCCACTGCGGAGCTCGGCTTCTTTCACTGCCGCCGCTCTGCAACAAGAAAGTCCGTTCGCCTGCAGCAGCGGGGACAGCGTGGCAGTACTCTGCTGCTCTCCGGCTCGGACAAAACGCCGCAAAAATGTAGCCCGGCTCCTCGATGCGCGATACGGATCAGCTTCGAAATCGGAAAGGCGCTTTTCGGAAACAGGACTGCGAGGGAGGGAATGTACACGTGTGTGTGTGTGTGTGTGTGTATATATATATTTTTTTTTCGGAGGCCTCCTACGACTTTATACCGCCGCTGGCCCTCGGTCTCCACCCGGCTCCGCCGGCTCCCCGCGCACGACGGCTTCGCATTCACTTGAGCTCGGTCGCAAATCTCTGACCAAACGCTTCTTCCTCCTTCTCTCTCACTCTAGCGCACGCTCGCTCGCCACGGCTCTCCCTCTTTCTCTCTCTCCCTCTGCCTCGATTGCCCCCCACCCCCCTCCCCCACAACGCAGCCGGGCCGCCCCGCCGGGGTGGGCCTGCCGCTGCCTCTGGTCGGAGGGCCGGCCGACCGTTTGCGTTTTGCACGCGCCGTCATGCAAGAAATTGGTGTTATTGAGTCGGGGAGAAATCAAATAGGCTTTAGAGGGGCTCCCGGAAATGGGGCATGCAGGGTCCGGTCCTGTCCGGCAGAGAGAGGAGAGAGAGAGAGAGAGAGAGAGAGGGGGGGGGGACAGCGAGAGCGGTAAGGCCGGGCGGTGGGGAGGGGCGGCTGGAAGGGGTATTCTCACCACTTCTCCCCTCTTTATCAGGTAAGGGATGCTTGAGAGCAGAGCAGGGTAGCCGCTTTGCGGACGGATGGTGGAGATTTCGGCGCAGTGAGTAGGTTTCCTATCGGCTCCTATCCTCTATTTTTCTGCGTAGCCCTACAGTGATTTTCTTTCTCTTGAAAAAAAAATTCTTCAGTGGCCTTTTCAATTGAGTCTCTGTTGGTGTGCGACAATGACCGTGTGACAGCGACAGAGAGAGATAGAAACGGAGGGACGGGCACGAAAATAAATCACGAGGCTTCACACAAAACACGCGTCGTTATCGGCAGCTCCAACAACACACTCGCACACACACTGTTGCGATACGGCTGTCAAGATGTAATGCGTCCGCGAACACCCCGACACACAATCCCATGCAGAGACTGGGAGAGAAGTAAGGGGGAAAAGAGTTGCGGGGCATCATAAAGCAAAAGACATTACTGCAAAGTTATGATATCAGCAAATCTGTTGGCAACTCGCGTGACCCCCTCCCCTCCCGCCCGGGGTGGGAGAGGGGGTGCCTCGCGATACATTGTTTACCGTCCGGCATGGCTGGCTGGGCGGGAGAAAGGGGTGGGATGGCAGACTGTGCCGCTTGATACACACTTATACCGGCCGGCCCGTCCAGTCGTAACCGTGCCGCCCGCGTCATGGAAATTAATTTCGCCTCCTTGACATGAATGTGTAATCGGCGGGAAAGCAATTGCATACTTCTCTGTTTTTGCGTCCCTTTTGCCGTTCAGCTAAGTGGATACACAATTAGCGGAGAGCACAGAAACGAAACGGACGAAAAAGCGGGGGGGGGGGGGGGGGGGGGGGGGGGCTGTGCACTCAGAGAGCGCGAAAACAAAACATGTGCGAGCAGCGTGGAACGCCATATCCGGACAGAAACAGATGAACTTTTAGCCAGCGATCGGGTTCACATTTTGGTATACTCTTTTGGCGATTACGATGCATTAATAATTCGTGTGGAGCCCCCGAGGCAAAGAAAAGACCGAGGGGGAGGAGACAGGGGCGGGCAGACGGGGCGTGTTATACGGCGCTCGTTTTAGCTAGGGTGGGCCGGGTGCAGCTAGCCTGCAATGCAAACGACTGCTCGACGAAATTCCATGACGCCGTGCTCGTCCGCTGCAACCCCGGGGGTTGGGCTCCGCGGGGTGGGGGGGGGGGGCCGGGGCCCCCACCAGGCCCACCCACTGCGCCGGGGCGTTCGGAGACTCTCGCAACTGCAGTGCGCCGCCGGGTCTGTTTGAGTGCGCGTTCGGGCAGCGCACCCCTTCCCTTCCCTTTCCCCCTCCCCGCGGCCTCCGGCCTCCCGGCCTCCCCCCAGACCTGCCCCAATAACAGAGCCCCGGATAATTGCCTCACGGCGATACACACAGCGTGCCCGCCAGTGCCCGCCGGCCTACAGAGAGCCGGGACGACGCCATCCCAGTGCTGCGGCGACCTCGTCGGCGTCCTCGTGGACGTGGGGTAGCCTCCCCCCTCCCCAACCGCAGAGAGATCCGCCCCGTAAACTCCACAGCAGTGAGGGAACTGTGAGCGCCGCCGCCGCCGCCGGCCGCTGCCGCTCTCCGAGGAGGAGGAGGAGGAGGAGGAGGGGTGCTTCCGTATGCGCATAAACGAGGGAAAGTGAGCGGGGTGAGGGGGGGGGGGGGGGGAGGAGGCCGAGCCGGCCGGACGGCAGCCCGGCGCTGTGCTCCTCTGACTCCGCTGCACTCCGGCACACCTCTGTCGTTGCTTTCTCAAGTGGATAGAGAAGGGAAAGGGCTCTGCTGGGATTTAATCTGGCCACGCGGCGCACAGCGTGTGTGCGTGTGTGTGTTTGTTTGTATATCCAATGACGCTGCTTGCTGCCGCTCTGTGCAGAGGTGAGCGTGTATTCGCGTGCGCGTGAGGCGAGCAGGGGAGAGGAAGGCGTAATGAATGCGCCTTGATTAGGGTGGCCGACGACAGACGGAGTAAGAGAGGACCCGCAATTACCTTTTTTAATTTGACAATGTTTTGCAGAAATTGGATAGAAACTGGACAACAAATGGAAAAATTCAAGAAAGAACCATGATAAAAACAAATACTACACAAAATACCGAGTGACACAAATGGACACATACCACCGAAAATCGGAGCCACGAACAGAAAACAATTGCTTATCTTCACCGCATTTCGCATTTATAAATGGCGAATTCGAACAATAATTTCCTTGGTGCCGCGTACAGACCCCGAGCCTTTGCTAGCTATTAATGACCGGTTGCCCGAAGCCTGCAGATGCGTTCTCATGCTGCTGCTTTGCAGAGGGCTGGGTCCAGCTCCGGGCGGCTGGTGAGGCTCCGGGCGGCTGGTGAGGCTCCGGGCGGCTGGTGAGGCTCCGGACGGCTGGTGAGGCTCCGGGCGGCTGGTGAGGCTCCGGACGGCTGGTGAGGCTCCGGACGGCTGGTGAGGCTTCGGGCGGCTGGTGAGGTCGTTCCGGGCGGCTGGTGAGGCTCCGGGCGGCTGGTGAGGCTCCGGGCGGCTGGTGAGGCTCCGGGCGGCTGGTGAGGCTCCGGGCGGCTGGTGAGGCTCCGGGCGGCTGGTGAGGCTCCGGGCGGCTGGTGAGGCTCCGGGTGGCTTCCGGTCCGGGGGCTCAGCACTACAGGACACGGCAAGGACAGGTCGGCTCCGCCCGGCTACAACCGCCGCTCCGCCGAAGGGGCACAAGGGGGTTGGAAGTGAATTAGTTGCGGTGACATAAATTCCGTGGTCGTTGTTAGAGCGAGCCGGGACGAGCTCGGAGACGAGTGGTGGCAGCCCTGTAGGAGAGAGAGAGAGAGAGAGAGAGAGAGAGAGAGAGAGAGAGAGAGAGAGAGAGAGAGAGAGAGAGAGAGAGAGAGAGAGAGAGAGAGAGAGCTGGGCCCCCCTACCGCCCTCCCGTGTGTTTCCCCACGACTACTACTGCAGTGAGTACCGTTTAACTGGTTTAAGTTCCATTGTCTGCCCCCCCCCCCCTCCGGAAGGCACTCGGTTTTGGCGCCACGCTGAACACTCATTAACGGCTGCAGATCCGGTATTATTTTAATTTTTTTTTAGTGCCGTTATGTTACGGCCTGCCTCCTGGCTGGCAACTTGGCAACGGAGGGACGAAAAACAGCCCGTGTCGCGCGCTCTGAAGGGGTGGGGGTCGGGGGTGGGGGTCGGGGGGGGGGGGGGGGGGGGGGGGGGTGCAGGCGAGTGCGCTCAAAAGCCAGACTTTCACCCCCCCCCCTTTCCTTCTCAAGACGCGCGCAATTAATCACCCCGTTTTAGGGGGCGCCTCACCTCCCTCGCTGCTGTCGCGCGACGACGGTCCAAGCTACCGTGGCACCCCGGCGCACAACATGAAGGCTGTGAGCCTCTGCAGGGGTCAGGCGTTCGCGCTCTCTCTCTCTCTCTCTCTCTCTCTCTCTCTCTCTCTCTCTCTCTCTCTCTCTCTCTCTCTCTCTCTCTCTCTCTCTCATTCATTCCTTCTCTCTCTGTCCCCACCCCGCCGTCCGCGTGCGTAATGACGACAACACCGCAGTGTAATCACCGCACCCGGCGTCATAATTTTCATTTCCGAAAATCCCGGGCGGCGGCGGTGGCGGCGAGTCCCTATTACAGCGCCGCCGCTGCTGCCGCTGCTGCCGCACCGCGACGTGGCGTGCCGGAACGGCATTCGTCACTTGACCGTCTAGCGCCGGCCGGCCCCTGCTCGGCCTTATAGAGTTGCCGTTTGTGTGTGTGTGTGTGTGTGTGTGTGCGTGCGCGTGTGTGTGTGTGTGCGTGTGTGTGCATGTGCGTGTGTGTGCGTGTGAGCGCACACGCGTGTCCGCGGTATGATAAACAGTTCGAAATTGTTGAGGTTTGTGGCCACTAAGGTTGCCGCTGCTGCAGCCTTCTCTGTTCGGGTCGGGTCGGTGCACGGCTGCCCGGTCATGCGGCTCGTACTCATTCTGATTCGGTCATTATGCACCACCCACCTGGCGAGCAGCCCGGCCAGGCCAGGGGCGCCCGGAGCCGTGGGCGCTGTGCTTCGCGTGCGCCGCGCGTCACCTCGCAAATACGAAATGAACGATAAATCGTCCCTGATCAAGTCTTATCTGACCCCGCCACCCCCTGGCTGACCTTCTGCTGCCGCCCGGGGCTCCGCAGTAACGATTCATCGGGCGCGCACGAGCTCTACAAAATAAATAAGGTGGCAGCCCTGATAACGCTAACCTGGAGCGGATGAGGGGCGACACGCCTGCCGGCCGCACCGGGCGGACGGCCGCTGCTGCCAATGCCGGACCCCTGCGGAGGTTAAAAAACTGATTGCGCCCCTTGTATGTCAAACTCGTCTCCTGGCAAGACGCCCGCGAAAGTAAGTCACACTGCCGAGTCTAGCCGCAGAATGGAGCAGCAGCGGGGTGGTCGGGGAGTGGTGGGGGAGTGGTAGGGGAGTGGCAGGGGAGTGGCGGGGAGTGGCGGGGAGTGGCGGGGAGTGGCGGGGAGTGGCGGGGAGTGGCGAGGAGTGGCGCGGAGTGGCAGGGAGTGGCGGGGAGTGGCGGGGAGTGGCGGGGAGTGGCGGGGAGTGGCGGGGAGTGGCGGGGAGTGGCAGGGGAGTGGCGGGGAGTGGCGGGGAGTGGCGGGGAGTGGCGGGCCCGGCAGGGGCCGCGGGGCTGCCTAGTAAAACACACGTGCGTCGGCAGCCGTCGGCAGCGCCATGTTTGCCTCCTCCTGCTCCACCTTCCGCCTCCGTCGTGTAATTAAGTCAATCCCGGAAGGAAAGATTGGCAAGCAGAGCGTTGTTGGACAGCCTGCCCTGCTGGAAGTACATTTCGCCCGGAGGAGCGGTGCGGGGGCGGGCCGGGGACCTGGGACCGGGGGCGCGGAATGTGGAAGCAGCCAAAGGTTTTCACGGAGGAGAGGAGGGAAAATGCGGAGGGGACGTGACTTTGAGGAGGGACGCGCGCGCAGGCAGTGTAGGGTCTCTTGATGTATTAGTGGAGTGGGGGGAGTAGACGCTTGATTTCAGAGGGGTGGTGGCGGTGAACCTGGGGTCTCTCTCTCTCTCTCTCTCTCTCTCTCTCTCTCTCTCTCTCTCTCTCTCTCTCTCTCTCTCTCTCTCTCTCTCTCTCTCTCTCTCTCTCTCTCTCTCTCTCCTCGTCCCTTGTCGTGATAAAGCGCTCACGGGCCGCACTTCACGGGCGACGTGCCCCACGTAAGTGAGTAGGTGGTCGCTTGATTAGCCCGCCCCTGCCTCTGCCGCCACTGCTGCTGCTACTACCGCTCCGGCATATTCCCGGAGTCCGTCCTCTGTCCATGACCGATAAAAGTAATTTGAGGAGCAGGTTCCTTAGAAGTATTTCATATCGTTTTGTGGTACTTGCAATATTTGTTGAATTTTGCGACGATCCCTTTCTGATTCTCAAACTGGATTTGGATCGGCCAGCAGCGGGAGCTGCACGGAATGGGCGACGCTCGGCTCAGGCTTAATTTGACTTTGGTGGGGGAAAAAATGAAACCAAAAAATGTGAGAGATTGATGGGTCCGCTTGGCGGCCGCATAGCCCAGGTGGCGTTTCCTTCCGCCATGGATTATTATATTCCCTGCGGCAGCGTTCTGCCCGGAGTTTGGAGGCATCCTGCTCCTTCTTAGCTCTGCAGCTAAACCGCGACGCGCTTCTCCCTGGCGTTACACCGCTCGTTATTCATGCCGCCCCCTCCCTTTCCCTCTCTCTTGTGCAGTTCTGTCGCATTAGATGGTCCGAGAGAGACAAGAAACGGCGCCGCGTCGTGCGTAATGGAATGCGATGATCGAGCGTGTGGGAGCGTGATAGGACGATGTGAGAAGACGCCGGGGAAGGGGGATGGAAATATCGTGGAGGTGCTCGAGGAGAAGAAGGCTATGATGGGGGCTACGGAGGAGGGGCGCCCGTCGGCTGCCGTCACTACATTGTCTGCGACTTGCAGATGCTTGTGCTCTCCAGGAAATGAGACTCTCCAGCGGCAGCAGCGGCAGCAGCGGCAGCAGCGGCAGCAGCGGCAGCAGCGGCAGCAGCGGCAGCAGCGGCAGCAGCGGCAGCCTTCACGCGTTACCAGAGCGCCCCCCCTCCCCCTCCGAACCCTGACTGCTTAAACCGCCGTCGTCGCCGTGCTCCCCCAGTCACAAGCATGGGCTGCTGCAGACGAAAGGCTGGAGCACCGAGGCGATCTGATGAGGCGCCTTCCCTGAGGGTGCGAGAGGTGGGGGAGGGGGGGGGTGACATCAACCCCACCTGAGTGCACCTGCCTTGCATTTCCTCGTCGGAGACGGTGACAACGACGGCGATGCGCTGCTGCAGAGAACGCTGCTTCCGCCGCGACCAGGCGCCGCCGCCTCGTTTCTCGGCAGCGTGGCGAACGCCGACGGCACCGGGAGGAAGGCGTCGATGCTGACGGCGGTGGGATGCGATGCGGGGCGCCCGGCCACCGCGAGGCGGAGAATAAATAACTCGCACTGCGCACACAAACACCACCAATTTATTTTTCACTGCCTTGAGTTTTGATTTTTTCGCCAGTGGCCCGGTCTGGATTTGCGATCCCCAGCCTTCGATTGCTTTCGCGTCCGGCTGCGCGCACGGCCCCACGGCCAAGGGCACGGCCCCGTAAACCACTTGACAAACAAGCGGCTTGCACTGATCCGGCGGCATGGAGAGGAGGAGGGGTAGGTGGCCCTGCGCCGTGCTGCCCCGGTGACCTTTTCTTTTTTTTTCGGGTGGAGTTCTACCATTTTGTCTGGGTATTTTCTGCTGCACTTGTGTTCATCTGCACGCTCTTATTTTCGAGCGCTTCGGTGGGACTGCTCGGCCTTGAACCCGACAGGAGTGCGGCAGGGCTGCGCTTCACGCTCCCACACTGACCGGCTTTAGCCCCGCCCCCGCCCCCGGCCCCGTCCTCATTGTGCACTGCTCTGCGGAGTGTGCGGGTTGTGTTGGCGGTCGCTGCCAAGAAGCCAGCCGGGACGGGCCGAGGCGAGCCGGGCCGGGGCAGCGCCCGTAAAGGGAGTCATTTCAAAAGCGAATAAGCCCGAGAAGAGGGTGCGTGCACGCCGCGTCCGCCCTCTTGGCCTTTTTATCCCCGCCCCCGGCCCGCCCCCGGCCCGCCCCCGGCTCGGCCCGGCCCTATTCACGCCTCACTGCGGCGCTTCTGGGGCGGCGGCGGCGGCAGTCGAGCGGCAGCAGCGAAGGCAGCCAATTTTCACGGCGGATTCCAACTTGTCCGCTGTGCAAACTCGCCCTTTCCGAAAGCCCTGCCCTTTTCTGCTGCCTTTGGTCGCGCAGAACTCCACCGCCACCGCCGCTGCCGCCGCTGCCGCCGCTGCCGCCTCACTGGTAGTTTGCCGCCCCTGCGTCGCATCGGCGGCGCAGCCCGGCTATAGTGCTTTGCTAGGTCCCCGGCTCGGCACGGCCCCACAACTCCCGCCACGCCACCAGAGCTTTCGTTCGGGTCCCAGCCAACGCAAATACAGCGCGAAACCATTCCAGCCGTCTGCGGGATGCAGAGAATCAAGCTGCGTGCTGTGCAGCGAGTGCCGCGGCCCGCCAACCCGCCCCCGGGAACGGAGCAGCTGTGTGCGTGTGTGTGTGTGTGTGTGTGTGTGTGTGTGTGTGTGTGTGTGTGGATGGATGCAGCAGTCCGCGCTGGTGCTGACAACCTTCTTTTGAAATCTCTACTTTTCCGACCGACAAATAGATAAATTAGGACTTTCCGACGTTTTCTCCCCTGAAAACTTTTTTTTTCTCAGTAAAACATTTCTCATTACTGTAAGCCCCACCCTAATTTTTTTTCTAATTTTTCCGTTGTGAGTTCTACTTCTTTTTCTACACGTGAAGGCCGTGGCTCAGCACCGACTCCCCTGTCTGGTCGTCTGGTGTATCTCCCCTGCGGACCCTGCGGACCCTGCGGACCCTGCGGACCCTCGGGAGACTGGAGGCGACACGGCAAGATCTGCGGATGCAGATGGATGGAGGAGGTCGGTGCCCGCGGCAGGGCAGGCAGCGCCTGGGTCTGGGCTGGCGGGGAGCGCCGTGATGCATATGCAGTCCCGCCGCACTCTCCTGCGCGCCGGCTCTGCCGCTCTGCCTAACTCCCAGGCGCTCCCCGCTGTTGACCCGAACCACCCGAACCCAGTCTGCAGCCCCAGGCAGCCTCAGGCAGCCTCAGGCGTTTCGGCGCGACATTTTCTCCCCGTTGATTTATTCATTTTATTTATGTTTTTGTTTGCTGTCTTTGTTTTGTTATTTCTCTCCCGGGTTTGCTTTTCTGAGTTCTGCTCGGACGCGTTTTTGAAGGTGCCGGATCTCCCTACACGCGCCGTACAGTACTGTCATGCCGCTGCGACACGTGTTTAGCTGCGCGCGCTGAGGGGCGGCGGGGGCGCACGGCATGGCGCGGATGGCTTACAAAGAGGTGGCGTGGAAAAACGACGCTCTTGACACTTTTGCCCGGCTGCAAGGCGAGAGGAGCAGAACGAAGTAAGTTTTGGCCTCGCGCGCGGCGGTAGCAGCAGTGGCGGCAGCGGCAGCAGGCAGAGGCCCGCGCTGCCCCGCTACAGCGTGCTGCGCTGCGCCCTTCTAGAAGTTGGGCCGGCCGACCCCGCAGCCCCTGCCCCGCGCACACCCTCATAAGCAGCCGCACTTGCTGCAGCGCCCTGAGTGTGTGTGTGTGTGTGTGAGCGCGCGCGCGTGTGACACTCGAAATTTACATTTATACCCTCTGCATATAATGTCAGTTTGAAAGTAAAGACGACATCTGTCCGGGAGCCGCCGCCGCCACCGCCGCGGGGATCCGCTAAATAATTCATTTGTGACGTAAATGTGGACGCCGCCGCCAGCCGCAGCGTCGGACCGAAGGGCCTGCGGGGCCGAACGCTGCGCTCACGCCCAGAAAGAAGCCATCCATTTTCTGCCCTTTTTATGCGTCGCGCGGTCACTGGGCGACACTATACCCCCCCCCCCCACCCCAATCCGCTCCCCTCCGGAATGATAAGGGAGAGATTTATTTTAATGAAAATGCTTCGGCAAAAGACGACTTTGGCGCGTCCAAGGCTATCAGCTCCTTTTTGACGGGTGTGGGGGGGGGGGGGGGGGTCCTAGACAGAACAGAACGCTGGTGCGGTTAGGATGTGGGGGGAAATAAAAGGAAGAAGGATGGTGTGGAGAGAAAGAGAGGGGGAGAGAGGGAGAGAGAGAGCCAACTACGGCTGGGTCACGATGCAGAGCGGCTCTAAATGAGCGTAATGTTGCGGTCACCTCTCCCTTCTCCTCCCGACCCGGCCGGCGCCCCCTCCCCAGGAGCAGAAGGGGGTGCACGCGCCGCGCACTATACAGGGTTTATCCTCCCCCTCCTTCCAACCATCCTCTCTCTCTCTCTCTCTTTCACACACACACACACACACACACACACACACTGATGTCATTACAATTTACGCCGCCTGCAGGAGAGAGCTGTGGAACATGATAGGGTTGACAGGGGGTGACGGCGGGGACGTGGTTGACGGGGCCAAGCCCGCATCGCGTGCACCCCGGTCGTCACCCGCCCCAGGTAACCTCGGAGTAACCGCAGGTAACTGCAGGTAACCGCACCTGTAATGCGCTACCTCTCACCGAAACCTTTGGCACCCCGGCCGACACCGCCGGCCGATCGACCCACTTCCGCTTTGACGCCCGCGCAATTATTGCCTCCGGGAGAGAGAGAGAGAGAGTGCACCGCCCCGCTCGGTTCTCTCTCTCTCTCTCTCTCTCTCTCTCTCTCTCTCTCTCTCTCTGTCTCCCGCACAGTGGCGAAGGCCGGCGGTCTCTGACTGCGGCCGTTTCGGTGGGGTTGGCCGGGGGCCGGGCAGGCAGCCTTTCATTTTGTTACCGGGTCCCGGCGGCCCCGGGCTCGGCCCCGGGTGGGGGCTGCTGCCGAGTTAGTGTTCCCGTCCTCGTCTGCACTTATGTTTTGAGGGCGTGAGCGAGAGAGATTGACGTCGTTGCGGAGGCAGCACGACGGTCCGCCTGGTCAGGCCTGGTCAGGTCCCGGGTAATGACGGCTGATTTCTCCTTGCTCGGCAGGGCGGTCTGCGATGTGGGCGGGGGGGGGGGGGGTGCTCCGGGCGGCTCCGGGCGGCTCCGGCGGTGCTGCGGCTGCCACGCCTTTGCTACACCGATTACGCGCATAATGGTTATCGTTATATTAGCGCGGCGCGGACCGTTGCCACCGTCGGCGGCCCCGGGCGGCCCCAGACGGCTCCCCCGCCCGGCCCCGCCTCCCGCCCCCACATGGAGGCGCCCGGATCACAAGTGAGGCCGTGCGTCTGCTTCGCTGGCTCTTTTCGTCTCGGCCTGCCCGCACAGTATTTGCATGAATACAGCACAGGGATGGGCAGCGGTGGCCTGACGGGTGGTGGCCCTGGCCGCGGCCCAGCGCCCCGCGCCTACAAATGGCACACGGGGAGAATGCCGGCGCACACGGCGTTAGGGCGGCGCCAACCAAATAAAAAAGTGTATGGGCAGTAAAAGTGTGACAGCAGCATGCGTTTTACTGCACGCCGCCGCCCTGTGCTGAGCCGCCGTGCCGCCGTGTCGCGCGGCTTGGGTTTTGTAGTTCGTTATAGTTTTTGTTGCGCGCACGCAGCGAACAGCGGGACATTTCCGCCGGAAAAAAATCTCAACTGCTCCCCGCCAGAAAAAAAAATCTCTAAAATTTGGCTCAATTAATTTTTAATATTTTACAACCAAATGACACTACTCTCAGGAAAAAAATTAAAATCGACTGGAAAAAAAATCGAAAATTATTTTACAGTCGATTTAAGCTTCGATATGTTTCTGGCGGGCAGGGCAAGCCATACTTTGACTTGACGAAAACGTTACCTCTCGCTATGGGGAATAAGTTGTCTCGTTCGTTGCGGGAGTGGTCCTGGCTGCGGTGCCACCAGTACCCGGCACTGCCGGCACCTCCCCGGGCAGAAGCGCGTAGCGCTAATGCCACAGAGTGCGGGATGGGCCGCAGCCGGGCGGCACCGCAACTTGCAGAGGCAACGGCAGGTGTGCTGCGCTGCGTGCCACAATAATAAAGAGCGGAAAGTTTGGGTCCGGTCTGGTCCCGGCGGCTGCGCCATGGCTGCGCAGCGCCCGGCGCGCGCTCTCCCTCAAAGCGCCGTACCAGGCGGGCGCCAGGCGTTAGGAGCCCCGCCGGCTCCGCCCCACTCCCCTCGCGGATTAAAGAATTAAGTTTATCCTTCTCAATACTGTACCGGGGGCGGGGGCCGGGCTGCCGCACGCTGCCGGCTCTCCCGCCGCGCGCGTTACGCATGTTTTTCGATGGAGGGGAGGGCATGGGCTGCGCTGAGCTGGGCTGTGCTGGGCTGGCCGTTGTTTGCCCACCGCGAAAGGAAAGCGGGTTTCCGGCCGCGCGCAGTTTGAGGGAGAGATCAAAACAATGTTACGGCCGGCCCCCGCCAGGCCCAGCCAGTCCCCCGTCCGGGCTAATCCCGGGGCGGCCGCGGCGGGACGAAATACTTGAGATTCACTTTCGCTCCAACGCCACGCACCTCCGCCAGAAAAAAAAACACCCCCGATCGCGCGGATAATGAAACAAAACATTTTTTATTTTCTTGTCCCGGCCGCGGCAGATCATTGACGGGAACGCCAAGTCGGACCTCAGCAACCGCAAGGAGCCCGGCGAGTTCTGCGGCGAGTCGGAGCAGCCGCAGACCTTCATCTCGGAGACGAGCTTCGTGCGCCTGCAGTTCCACACGGACAACTTCACGGACCAGACGTACCTGAGCTTCGACAGCCGCGCCGAGGAGCAGTACGAGGTGTTCCTTCGCTACGGTCAGCACCCGGAGCTGTACCCCAACCGGCGAGGGCTGGTGCTGCCGGGGTGAGTACGGGATGGACTGTTGGACCGCCCGCGGGATAGGCCGGCCGCACGGCACGCGTGTAGCGCGGTGGCCTACCCGCCGGGCGCGATGCCCCCGGGCCCTGCTGTGCTGTACCCTGTGCACGGCGCCCACACACGCTTTTCACTTCGATTTGCGTTCAATGTAGCGCGTACGATGCGCCCGAAATGTGTGGTGCGCTCCCCCCCCCTCTCTCTGTCGGGACGTCATGTCCTGGCACCGGTCCTGCTGCAGGACCCCCGCACCGGCCGTGATTCCATTTCCTCCCCCTGCTCATTACGGGGACATCCAAACGCGTCTATCACGGCAGCAAAGAGGCGTCGCAGTTCCGGGAACGGGTGTGACCTTTATTGGCAGTTGTATACGAGCGGGGCAGAAATAAACTTTTTTTCTACCGTTGGGTGCCAGATTTAAAACAAACAGTTATAACTTTTTGCAGAGGGCCATTTAAACTGATTTTTTTTTTAAGGTGGATCATTTCAAATACACAGTTGTTACGAATGAGCTTAATGGCTGTCTAGGACGTACTGCGAGCGGGTGTTTAGCGACTGCAAGCTGCAGACGTGCTACGTGCAGTCGCCGGCGTACCCGGGCGTGTACCCGCGCCACCTGCACTGCCGGTACACGCTCAACACGCGGATGCCCTTCATCAAGCTCTACATCGAGAACGAGGAGTTCAACATCGACGGCCACCGCTGCGAGAACATCATGACCTGCCCCATGCGGCCCATCTCGTCGGGTAAGGCCCCAAGTCCGTTGGAGCAAAAATAATTAAGAAAGAAAAAAAAATGTTGCACAACAACTTTATTTAAAATCAACCCCTAAGCATAACAAAAATAATTTCCGGGTACGGTAGAAGCTGGGAGGGCGCGGATGGCTCGGGTGGGCTAGTTAAGGGCCTTGACGACCCCTTTCTTCATTCCGCGCCGCGCAGTTTTGTCGCGAAGCATCTCGTCGGCCTCGGAGAGCACAGCGCTGGAGAGGGACAGAGAAAGCAGAAGGAGGGGGTAAAGAGGGAATGCGAGAGAGAGAGAGAGAGAGCGAGAGAGAGAGAGAGAGAGAGAGAGAGACAGAGACAGAGAGAGACAGAGAGAGAGATATGCAGGGGAAAAATTAAAGGAGCGAATTACCGCGTCACTACCGGAGTATTCCATTTTTCTTTTGGGGCGTTAATTAAAACTTTCTGCTAGAGTGGCCAGAGAGAGAAAGAAGGAGAGGGATAGAAAGTCAGATAGCGGGGGTGGGAGTGAGAAAGGAGAGTAGAGAGGAAAGGATTGGGTTACGGCAAGAGAAAGAGCGAGATAAACAATTGACGGAAGTTACGACATCTTGCCCCACTTCCCTTCCCCCGAAATGCCACGCCCTCTGGCCTCTATGTTTCATTCCCAGGTAAACGTTTGCTCGGCGCGCCGGGCGAAGCTTTCTCCCTCCTGGCGCAACAAAAGAAATTAATTATTTTTACGTTTCCTTCTAATTTCCTGGTCCGCGCGTTTCCGCAGGCTCGCAGAACTGCCCTTACGACTACATCCGGATTTACGACGGCAAGAACGAGTCCTCGCCCGTCATCGGCACCTTCTGCGGCATGGGCAAGTTCCCGTACTCCATCATCGGCACCGGCGAGGACCTGTTTGTCGAGTTCGTAACTTCGCCCGCCGGTGAGTGGACACAACAACAGACGGGGGAGGGGGGGGGGGGCTGAGCGATCGCAGACGATCGGTCGGCGTGATTTCTAGCGGAGACACAGCAGCAGGAGAAGGAGAAAAACTTGCGCGTGCTTTCGTCCGATCCATCACCATATTTATTCCGTTGACGAGCGGCAGGCGCAGCGCGGCAGGAGGGAGGGAGAGGGAGAATAAGGAGCTGCGCTGTGCGAGGAGGAACAACGATACGCCCACCGCAGGCTGCGGCCGCCCTCTTGTTTTAGTGGAAATCATCGTGAAACGCTAGGGACTTGGGTGGGCCCTTGGCCATTCACCCATTCACGCCTGACTGGGTGCGGTGTTTTCACAGAAAGTAGAAAGGGAGAGGTGTGCGAGGGAGGAGGGGAGGGGGCACGCAGGGTGAGGGTGGGAATGACGTTCTAAACATCCCTCAACAACGCTTGGCTTGCCGGCGGCTGGAGCCGCTGGAGCCGCTGGAGCGGCAAGAGTGCTCGGGCGCGTCCTCATGCATGCCGAGAGGGTGGGGGGGGCGCGGCGGGGCGGGATACTACAAGGTGCACTGCCACCGCCATTACCGGCAGCGGCAGCGGCAGTGGCTGCCGTAATGCCGGAATAAAAAGAACATTCACTTTCCCTGCCGCTTGCCGCCTTGCCCCGCGCGCCGCGTGGTTTTTCGTAAATCATGACAATGTTTGAGCTCGTCGACGCGCTCCCCGCCGCTGCCGCCTAGTGCCTCTCCCTCTCCCTCCGCGTCGTCAAGTCATCCTGTTAAGCACGTAGCGCCGCACCTTCAAGATGAAGGGGACTTTGTACGTGTGGCGCGCACGGCACGCGGCGCGGCGTGGTGGAGTGCCAGCGGCGCAGCAGCGGCGCACCCCGCACTGGAGAGGGAGACGAGGACGGGGACGACGAGGAGGGCGGCTGAGGACGACGAAAATGTGGCCGCGCATGATAATGGCGGGGGTCGAGTCTGGAGGCGAGGCAGCCGGAGCAGCAGCCCCCACCGCTGCCCCGCCCCGCCGAGACCTAGTCACCGTCCTTGTCGTCGTTGTCGTGCACACCACCGCTGCCGCCACCGCTGCTGCTGCGCCTTGAGCCTCCGATTGAAAATTCATGCCAGTCTGCACGTACTTAGCGGAGCGCGGCGGCGCGGTGTAAGGCGCGCACGCCCCCCTCCTCCCCGCGCTGCGCCGCGCTGTCAGCACGGATACCCCGCCCACCCCGGCCCGGCCCGGGCACGTGACCCCTTGGCGACGTGCCCTAGGGAGGGCTAGGGCTTCCCGCCCGCCGCGTGACGAACTAAACGAAAGAGAAAATTACGCAGAGGCAGCAGCAGCCTCCAGCCTCGGTGTGGTCTCTTCCGGTCTCCTCCGGTCTCGAGGAGGAAAAATAACTCTGAACTTTTGGTGTACACCCTTGTAAATTCAATAATTGCTTTCATTTCATGTATTTCAAAACATATTTTTTAAGATTCTGTCAGATTTTAAGGTATTGGTAATTTGGTGGCGCACAGGTCCGCTGCTCAACACCGGCTTCCACTTCAACGTGGGCAACTGGCCGGGCCACGTGGAGCCGGCCGGGGAGCGGTCCGGGGCCTGCAACTGGAGGCTGACGAGCCGTGCGCTCTCCAAGTCGGGCGACTCGGAGGGCATCTTCCTGTCCGTGGCGCACTGGTACCCGCCGCACACCTCGTGCACCTACCTCATCCAGGGCGAGCCCAACCAGATCGTGCGCCTCTACTTCCCCAGGTGCCGTCCCGGTCGGGCCTCACCGTCAGGTACAGGTGCCTCCTGCTGTGCCCTAACACACCTTGTCCGCCCCGCAGCTTCCGCATCAACCGCATCGAGTCCCCCATCGAGCCGTGGCAGGGCGACTGCGGCGAGTCGCTGACGCTGTACGACGCGTCGTGGCCAGACGACTCGCGCATCATCAAGACCTTCTGCGACACGTTCAGCCGCGCCATGGAGAAGCACGACTTCGTGTCAACCGGCAACGCGCTGTTCGTGCGCTTCGAATCCAAGACGGGCAGCTACTCGGGGTACGGCGCGGGTGGTGTCCGGGAGGACGGGGCGCAGTAGTGCGGTCTGCCTAACAGCGCTCTCTGCTTCCCCGGCAGGTCGTCGCTCTACTACTGGGCGCACTACGACTTCTTCAACAACACGCACTTCGGCGAGCCCGTCTCGGGCACGACGTGCGACGAGACGTTCTGGTCGTGGCGCTCGCGCGCGGGCACGCTGCGCTCGCCGCTCAACACCCTCATCTACAAGCGGGGCGCCACGACCACGGCGCCGGAGCGCTCGTCCACGGCGGCGGGGGCGCTCGTGATGGCGGCCAGGGCCGTGGCGGTGCAGCAGGCCGCCGACGCCAGCCTGGCAGCCGCGCTGCCGCCACGGGACGTCCGCTGCACGTACCGCTTCGTCACGGACAAGCGGCTCTACGCCAGGGTCATCCTCAATATCCATTCCATCAACTTCAAGGTGCGCTGGTGGGAAAGGAAAACCGTTTTGAATACCAACTTTTTGGCGAATACTCGAAACCGAAGTAACTGCCCCCCGCGGCTCTCGTTGAGATGAAATGAATGAAATGCGCTGTAAACTGCATCAACTTTCTCCCCAGCGCCTTGCGAGCCCCAGTGGTTTGCGTCCCGTTGTTCCTGTCTAGGAATGTGCCCCCCCCCTCCCCCTGCCCTGCTTCGTTACGGAGAGCCTTGTCTCTACGGACTCAACTCACTCTGCGCCTAGCGCCACCCGCTGGCCTCGGCCGGCTTCTGACGCACTTTACTACTGTTGTGTCGACTTTTTCTCTCCCCCTAACGGCGAGCGTCTGTCTCTCTCTCTCTCTCTCCCCCGGCCGGCAGACCCCGCCCTACAGCACGGCGACTTGCGGGGACTGCTGGTCCGACAGGGTGGACAAGTTGCTCGCCTGGGAGCCGCAGCCCAACGCCACCGGCCCCCTGCAGCCCCCGAGTAACAGCAGCGGCGGGGCCGTCTGCTTGTGCAAGAGCAACGCGTACGGTGAGTGGTCCTGCCTCTGCGCCCCACCGTGTCGCTGACATGTCACTAACATGCCACGTCGCGTGTCACTGACAAGTTGCTGAACGCGACGCCGCGACGCGCCGCCACTGGTCCGCAGGCGTCCGTCTCATTAAGCGGAGTTTGTCTTTGTTGTTGCAGGAGCAGTAATGGGTAAATACTCCTTCTCTCACTCCGAACACGCCGCCAACGCGGTGCCGCGCGGGCCGGGACACAAAACGCAACCGCTCGCCGCCAGAGAGCAGCAGCGGCCGACCGCTACCGCATACTTTATTTTAATTTTCATTGAAAAAAAATGACAAAAAATATTACAAATTAAATCATCTTTAGCAGACACATAAATTTCGCAGTTTTAATTATTTATTTATTTGCGGTTGTCTGGCCAGGTGGCATCGGCCCGCTGCGCATGGTGTCCCACGGCGAGGAGCTGGCGCTGCAGCTCCTGGTGGACGGGTCGGGCGCCACGTCGTCGTATTTCAAGCAGCCGGGCCCGCTGTTCGAGGCCCAGTACCAGTTCATCCACGGGCCGCTGTGCGGGCCCACGCTGCACCGCGCCTCTGAGGAGGGCGACTTCCTGTTCCCGCACCTCGAGGCCCTGGGCTACGCCGAGCCGCCCCGGGACATCCACTGCATCTGGGAGGTGCAGGTGCACCGCGGCCGCGACCTCTGGCTGCACTTCGAGAAGGTAAGACCGGGACGGGCCCGACCGGCCGGGCGCGGCGATACCCCACGCGCCGTGCCACCTGTTGCCGGATAGACAGGGAGTATCGACGAACCGCGAACCGGCCGTCCCGAATGGATGCACCGTGATCGCGAACTGACATGCGATGTCCTGACCGGCAGGTCAAGTTCCCGTCGCGGAACTGCTCGGATGGGCAGATCGAGGCGTTCCTGCCGGGCAAGCTGACGCCCTTCCTGAGGGTGTGCGGCGAGAACGAGACGCACCTGCGCACCGTCCCCATCCTCTCCGCCAAGGAGCTAACCGTGGCGGCCGACCACGAGCCGTCCGTCACCATCCACTTCCGGGCAGACACCACGCCCGCGCGCACCGCCTTCAAGATCGCCTGGACCGAGCTGCACCACCTGCCACGCAACTCGGACGGCACCCTCATGACGTCCAAGCTGGTGGAGCAGCGGCAGCAGCAGCGAGACCAGGGTGCGTCCGGTAGCAGTAGCGGCGGTAGCAGCGGTAGCCGTGGAGCCAACGACCCGCAGTGAAACAGTAGAGTTGCGCTTCTTTGTTATCAGTTCACGACACCTCCAAGGTAAATCGGTTTTGATTTCCGTTTTTGTTTTCGGCACGGCTTGGTTTGCTCCCGGTTCTTCTGGCACGGCACCCTGCTTGTTTGCACGACTAACTCTTATGTGTCCATCTTACGGTGCAATAAATATTCAACCGTAAAACTTTGAGACATGGCGACACGAATGGGTTCAGATACTAATGTGAGAATGGAGGCCGGCCTTGGCCTCGCGTCACCAGTTACTGCATATGGATAGCACTGCGCGGCATTGTAAATGCATGCGAATAGACAGCGGATAGGCATAAGATTTTGCAAAAAAAAAAAGTCAGTGCTGACTGCTGCAGTGCAGAGTATCGGAACCAAAGAGGCTGGACTTTGGACCTCGCTCTGATCCGCAGATTTTATTTTTATTTTAAATACTAGATAAAACTCCATTTGCGGCAGACACAGTTGTTGCGTTTGCGCAGGAATCGCGTGGAGTCTGAGTGAAAGTGATTCAGTATCCAGGCATCTCTAATTCGCACCTACGCCACTGACGGCACTTCTGCTTGCCCCCAGGTGCACCCGAAACACCACAGAAGGCCCCCGTCGTTGTCGACGACGATAGCGACGGGGATGACGATGACGAGGAAGACGACGACGACGACCTGGTGACCGCCTCTCCGTCGCCGCCGCCGTCACCGCCGCCGCCCGAGGAGGACTCGTGCGGCTTCCTGTGTCCGGGCGACTCCGGTCTGTGCATCTCGGCCAGCTTGGTGTGCAACGGCGTCGTCAACTGCCCCAACGTGACGGCGCTTGAGTCCGTGGCAGGGCTGGCGGGCCGAGAGCTGCTGGACCTGCCGACGCCGGCGGACGGCGCGTTCGGCGCCATCGTCGGCGGCGACGAGGACCCAGAGACGTGCGCCCGGCCGGCGGCCGCCGCGCTGTCCGTGGTGGCGTTCGCGTGCGGGGCGGCGGCGGGCGCGGCGCTGGCGCTGGTCTGCGGCGGCCTGGCGTGCCGGGCGTGCAGGTCCTGCCGCGGCTGCAAGCGGGAGCTCCACGACGACCTCACGGTTTACTAGCCCCACGCCCGCGGCCACGCCGCTGCCGCCGCCTCCTCCTCCACCGCGCAGTTCGGGTACCCCGGCTGCAGCTGCAGCAACTGCCCGCAGCAGCTGTGAGGAGGGCGCGCGACCAGCGCCGTGTCCGCGGCATTAGTGCGGTCTGCGGCCTGCGGCCTGCCCGGGTGCCCGGCCCGGTCATTGACCCCGCAAGCTGCCCGGCCCCGCCCGGCCCGGCAGCCCATTGACTCTGTGTGGGCGGCAGTGTGCCGTAGGTTAGGTTAGGCGGCTGCCTGCCTCGTTGGACTCATCTCATCTCTTCGACTGCATGCGCGCGCGGCACGCGTGTCTAACTGAACAGACAGTGTGTGTCGGTGTCGGTGTGCGCCGCGCGTGAGCCTGGCAATCAGGACTTGGGTGGAGACTCGGACTGCATCATGTTGCCGCTACCCCGCTCCTCGGCCGAGTTTGGCCGACAGCACCAAAGAGACAGAAGCAAAACTTATTTTTGTACGTGTCTGTGTTGCCCCTTTCTGTTATACTTTCGTGTCCTCGCCAACTCTGCGGTGAACTCGTATCCAGCGTAAAACGCTACACGCTTAATTTCGCCCTTTTCTTAACGGGCGAGATGGAGAAATGGCGTGTAGCAGACAAGTGTTTGACGTCCCTCACAACCCTTACGTACCCTCTTCTTATTTCCCTACCAAATCCTCCCTTTGACTACCATTGGGATTTCTTAATGTTGTGATCAAGTCTCTGATAATTTATTTTGCTTTGGACTAGTGAAGCGAGAATGAAGAAAATAAGTTTTATTTTTTGACGCAGCCTAAAACGTTTTTCTTCCATTCAGGATAAAGTCTGATACCTGATTCGACATAATGAATGTACAATGTTGATCGTGTAAAATATTTTTCACCTAAAACGTTATTCTAGATGCTTTATAATTGATTCATGTTAAAGCGAAGTGGGAGATTCAAATTGTGCCGCAACTGAAAAGACTTTTAGCTGCCACATTCGAGTGGCTGGATAATTAGGTGTCTTTGAACGAAATGAGACCAAAACAATTATACAGCGCTGAACAAACTGCCTTTAACTGTAAAAGAAAAACATACAAAATGAAAACTAGGCTTACTGCATCGGGTGATCAATTCTAGAGTTGTTTTATTTATTGAGACAAAGTGTGCGCGTGCGTGTATGTGTCAAGGTGTGCGTGTGGACAGTGAATGTGTGTTGATTTTAAATACGAATTATTAAAATGCTGGGTTTTCAATAACTGCTTTGCGTCCCGTTATTTCTCGTCAAATCTCTAAGCACATAACTGTGGGGCTACTCCGGCTCTCGGGCTGGGCTGCTCGGTCCCTGTGACGGAAGGCAGCCCATCAGCCTCGGCCATGCCTACAGACACCTCACCACTCACCGGGGCCCCACGCCGAGGGGCACACAAATACAATCCTGAATATTTTGTACAGAGGCTGAAAGTCCAAAGGACGGTTGTGACGCGAGTATTTGAACCCGCGACCCGTTCTGGAGGCTGATTTGGTCACCGTTCCAAGCTCCAGGCTCGTTCGGCGCCGTGACATTGCCATCACGTCACTTCCGCTGCAGGCGGCGCACACAGGAAGCACGCTGGCCCCGCCCGATCCCCCGCCGAGTTCACAACACGCGCCTACTAGGCCGGGCCGTGCCGCTGCAGAAGGGGGTAATGTATTTACACCGCCGCCCCGGTGTTGTCGGGTTACCCGGTCCGAGGGGGGGTGGCCAGTGGCCAGTGGCCAGTGGCCAGTGGCCACGGATGTGTCTGCACGTCACAGTTTGGTTTAGCAGGGCCCGGCGGCCGGCCGGCGGCGGATGAGTCACGTGTGCAAACACCGCAGGCACAGCCAGGCACAGCCAGGCACAGCCAGGCACAGCACAGGCCAGCCGGCCAGGCCTCCCGTCTGGATGAACCGGTACGACACGGCAGCGGAGTGAATGGTTGAATGGTCCTCCGTACAAGCCCCAGACGAAAGCGAGATATGTGACATAGCTACCGAGCGAGGGAACACAAGCGGCGCGAGCGCCTGCGAGCGCTGGGGTAGGCTAGCCCGCAAGACACGGCTGCATGGAGCAGATTGGTTTGCCTACCCATCAGGCGGCCGGTTGGCCCTTATTCTCCCGGGGCATGCTAGGCATTTCCAACGAGACCCGAGAGCGGAAACTCTCGAGAGCTGATATGACAAATATTGATGCACAAACGTCGCGCCAAATATGGGAAATAACCCTTTAATTCACTCAAAACGCCATAAGTTTCTCATACGTGCCCTCGAGAGTTTCCGGTCTGCAAGTGTTTTCGTTCCTCAGCTTCCGTTTCCAAATCTCAATGGAAACCTCTATTCCACTCTCGCGCAGGAATTTCAATCGGACACATTCCGAGTACCCGCACAGCGGCCGCCGGCCCCGCCGGCCCCCACCCTGATCACCCAATCTTCTCCTCTGCGGCTCTGGTCCCCCGGCTGGGGTCGACCGGGCAGCGCGTCCTCTGCTACACACACATTCGCCGGACAACGCGGTCCTGCGCAGAGGAAGCTTGCAGCACACGCCTGGGCGTCGTTTGTTGTGTGACGCCGACCGGCGCGGAAGGGGGAGGGGAGACCCCGGGGGGGACCGGGGCCGCCGTCGATGCCGGCGGAGAGGGACGGCGGCGGCGGGGGCCGGCGGCGGTGCGGGACGGGACGGGGGCCGACGCCATGGAGCGCCGCCGCCTGCTCGGCTCGCTCGGCCAGACACGCTAGTGCGCGGCCCCGCCGTGCCATGGACGCACGCTGGCCGAGGCCGACCATGAACCGGGACCGCCGCCGACGTAGTTGTTGTGGCAGGCCCGACGACACCGCCGTCGACGTGGACCCAGCAGCAGCAGCCGTCAGCAGCAGGTGTGTGTTGGTGTGCCTCCGTGTCTGCGCGTGTGCAGTGGGTGACTCACGCTGTCGAAACGTCCCAAGAACCACAAAATCAGAAGTGACCTCGTCTTGTCTCCTGTCTGGAAGTAGGGGTACAAAAGAGAATGTGTTTTGTAAACAAACGCGCTGGCTTGACAAAGAAACCGCCACGATAGGGCACTTCGCCTAGCTTGGACCTTCCAGGACGGTCGGACTCAAGGAGCAGGTTGTGAACTTGGTGCTGTCTTTAACTAGACGACATGGGAATGCAGTCGAGCAGTTCGCTAAGGCCCCACATAACCCACTGCAGGCCCGACCGACCGCAGCTCGTCTCTACTCCCGCTCCGCGAGGTTCGCGGCACGGATGTAGAACAGCTGACTGTCGCCGGCCAGAGTCTCTGCGGTGCGCGGTATCGCCGCGGCGCTACCCGCAGCCTGAGAGAATTTTCTAACTCGTGCGTTCGATGCTCCCCGCAGCCCCGGCCTCGGCGCCAGCCGCTCCAGCCTCCCATGGTGCAGCCCGAGCCGGCCATGGCCAGCGGGGCAGGGGCGGCCTGCATGCCCGGCCTAGCCGCCTGCTCCGCCAGGGCGTTGGGCGACCGGGCGTTCCTGGAGCAGATCTACAAGGAGCTGGAGTCGCCGTTCGTGTGGGGGCTGCTGCCTAGCGTGGGCACGCACCGCTCCGACTCGAGCCGCTGGGACAGCCACATCCGGCGCCTTACGGACATCCTACTGGTGGCGGACAGCCCCTGGACCAAAGTCGTCATCCACCTCAACCTCAGCTGGCTATTCTTCAAGGTACACCCCAACAACAGCTGTCAGTACAGAGCAGAGTAAAAAAAAAATGTTGCTGTGCTCAGAGAAGAACATTGAGGAAAAAATTGAATACGGAGGCAAGAGTTGAACCCGAGTCCTTGGTTGCCTTAATTGAATGGTTCTCTCCTCTCCCTTCAGCGCGGCGACTCCCGCACCAGCCGGTCGCACCTAGCCGAGCTGGACGTCGTCCTGGGCACCCTGTCGTGGGCGGGGTCCGAGGCCGGGCTGCTGCGGCGGGGAGAGGAGGCAGCGCGCCACGTCCTGGGTGCGGCCTGGGCACACCTCGTGCACATGACCACGCCGCTCGCCCACATGCAGGCCGAGCTCATGGACATCACCCCCGTGCGCAAGCTCGGGCCGGACCAGCGCGCCGCGCTCTACGGCCTGCAGGCGTCCTGCGTCTACTTCCTGTGCGGTAAGCAGCCGCATCGTGCCTCATGTAGGCCTGCCCTGCCTGCCCTGCCTGCCCTGCCTGCCCTGCCTGCCCTGCCTGCCCTGCCTGCCCTGCCTGCCCTGCCTGCCCTGCCCGCCCTGCCTGCCCTGCCTGCCCTGCCTGCCCTGCCCGCCCTGCCCCTATCGAGAAAGTGGAAGCGCGGAAGGCCTCGTATCGGGGCCCGGCCCTTCCGGTTCGTGTCGCGACGCATATTAAAACTGGGGGTAATCCCGCACCGCGTTTTGTCGGATAACAACGGAGAGCTGAGGCCGCGCGTTAGCCTCCGCAAACTTCCAGCTACTTCCATTTTGTCATTGAAAAGGGCTCTTTTTTATTTTAATTACAGTTCAGGGTGAGAAGATGGGCAAGAAGATGGTGTCAGCGGCCAAGAAGGCAAGCAGCCTGCAGCCCGACGAGGCCGAGTGGCTGCTGCTGATGGGCAAGCGGCCCGACTCGACGGAGGCCTGCCTGGACGGGGACGCCATGACCCCTCACGCCGCTGTCTACACGGCCACCCGCCATGTCTACTGCGGAGAGGGCCTGGCCGCGCGCGTCCTCCTCAGGTTCGTCGGCGCTGCCGTCTCATAACATTTCTTAGAATGCCGCTTTTCTCCTCTTTTTTTTTGCGAATTTTGAATAAGTCTGTGCACCTCGTTTGCAGGAGAGCGTTGGACCTGTGGCCGGGCAACGCGTACGTGCAGCTGAACGCGGCGTACTTGTACGCGGGCTGGGTGCACGAGCCGCAGTCGTCGCCGCCGCCGCAGCAGCGGTCGACGCTGACCTCGCAGCCTGCCGCCGAGCGCTGCTCCATCGAGGCCCTGCGGCTGGCGCCGACCTGCGCCCTGGTGCACGCCGTGCGCCGCCTGGTGCGGGCCGAGCACAACTCGCCCTGCCTCGGCCGCGTCTCCAAGGTGTACGGCATGAGCGTGGACGAGATGGTCAACAAGTGAGTTGTTGTCTGTCGGCGGTCGCCACGCCCGGCCCGCCCCGGCCCGCCCCGGCCCGCCCCGGCCGGCCCCGGCCCGCCCCGGCCCGCCCCGGCCCGTACTGAATCACGTCACTTGGCTCTGTTTCTGCAGGATGCGGGGCTCGTGCTTCGCCCTGGAGGGGATCATGTGCGGCTTCATCAGCGGCCACAAGGAGAAGAAAGTCTGAGCGCCCTCCTCACCAATCGGGACTTAATACGAGTATTTCTTCGTGATATTGTTAGGCTTCTATTCAATGCCGTGTGTTATTGTTGTTCTCTTCTGTTCTTTTTTTTATGAGTGTTAATTTATACTTGATAAGTTTTTATCCGACCAATTTTCGACTGCTGTTCACTGAAACTAGGGAAATAAAATAAATTAGTCCTAGAAGAAACCGTCTAGAAGGCGTGAGTAACTTCGGGGCTTGTTCGAAGGTCACTGGCCCCGAGTCCGCTCATTGGCCCGGCGTGGCTCATGGCCCGGCTCATGGTTCGTCCGAGGACGGCTCACCGGGGCTCAACCCGAGCGACGCATAGCAATGCGACTTGTCAAGCAGAACAGGCAATGTGGACACGGTCAAGTACGACGGAATAAATCAATACTGGGGAAATGAGTTCACCAATTAGTTTTTGAGCGGAATAGCGTAAGTCGTCTGCTTCGATTTCGTTTCTCTTTTGTTTTTGTTGAAAAGGCAAGGCTACTATTTAAAGTCCGACCGTGATATGTAACTAGCGTGATAAGACCATCACACTCTACAATTTCCCAGTCCCAACAAGCCATGGCCCCCATGGGAACCCCATGAAACCGATACCATGGTAACGCTCCTGTTCGCCATGGGAAAGATTAATGCCCATGGGAACGCGTTATGCCATGGGTGTCTCTACCATGGGAATTGATTTTCCATGGGACGATCCCATGGTGTTCCCATGGGAATTGGTGATGTCCCATGATAAATACAAGTACACTGTCCAGCGCATGGTATATACAAGTGGCACGATAGCCGAGTTAGTAGGAAGTCGGAAACGTAATTGATAGGTTGGTGGTTCGAATCCTACTTCTGAAAGAAAAAAAGACAGCTCTCCCATGGGAACACCATGGGACAAGTACCATGGGATGCTTGATCCCATGGTTCCGTTTTCCCATGGTAAATTATTTCCCATAAGAAAAACGGCAAAAAATGCATGGCGTGCAGCACCCCATGGGAGACTCTATACCATGGTGTCCCATGGACCATGTGAGATGCTCCATGGTTATTTGGGACTGGGATTGTGATGTGCCTGTGCCACCGGATAAGGGTCGTGGCAAATGTCTGCACTTGTGGCTTTGCGTGGGCACGGCGAGGAACAGCACGTGCAGCGGGCAATGCGGACGGGGCCCGCGGTCAATGAGTGGGACAGTCAGTCAAACTGTTTAAAATAGCGGTCTATCGGTCAAGGTGCATCCGTCATGCGCAGTGAGCGCGGTGGTGTGCGCGCGTGCGCGTTCACGTGCGTGTGCGCGTGTGCGTGCGCGTGTGCGTGCCAGTGTCGCTGTCGCCGGGGCCGGAGATCAACGGGGAAAGAATCATCCGCGAAGACAATGTTGTTTGGTAAAATAGTTTAATTTCAGGAATATGCCTTAACACTAATAAGTTGGAAACGTAAAACTACTTCACAGCACAATTTTGATTCTGGCGCGGACGTATCGTGCCTAGGACGGTCGTAATACTGTTTGCTTCGCTGGGCATTCACTGGGGGCGTGACCTGCCCTACAACGAGGCCTCCGTCGCCTCGTCGGGGACCCCCGTCGCCCCGTCGGAGACCTCCGTCGGCTCGACGGGAACCTCCTTGTCGACGGCGTCCCTCCGGCCGCCCCCCGCGGCCTTCCGGTACCGGCAGCAGTGCGCGCGCCGGATGATGTCCGCGCCCTTCTCGCCCACCATGATGGTGGGCCCGTTGGTGTTGCCGCTGGGCAGGTCCGGCATGACGGAGGCGTCCACGACGCGGAGGCCGCGGATGCCGTGCACGCGCAGCTGCGGGTCCACGACCGAGTCCGCGGGGCTGACCCCCATGCGGCAGCTGCCCGTCAGGTGGCCCCACGTCTGCGCCCCCAGCCGGCCCGCGCACACCCAGTACTCGTCGGAGCCGGGTTTCACGTGTGCCGGGCAGCCGGCGATGGGCGGCAAGTCCAGGACGATGCCCGCCTCCCGGAAGGCGGCCGTGTCGTTGAGGCTGGCCGCCCGGCGGAAACCCTCCACCCAAGACAGCATCTCGTCCTCCTCCACCGAGATGTTGAGGAAGACAAGCGGCTTGGCCAGCGGGTCGGTGGTGTTGAGCCGCACCTGGCCAGCGTAGCGGAGGTGCAGGTGCACGGGGCTGAACCTCAGCTGGTTGTACCAGATGGAGTCCTCCTTCGGGAAGGTGCAGTTGGGACACAGCGACCCCTTGTTGGAGTCCGTGAGCTGGCCGATGACCTCGATGTGGATGTGCGGCCTGGTGTCCTTGGGGTCCTGGTGCTTAGTGGGGAAGAAGGCGGCCACCTGGCGCACCCCCGTGGCGGACAGGGGCCCGCGGTTGCCGTCCACGTACTGCGAGTAGTCGGCCAGCCGCTGCGGCAGCGTGTCCAGGCGCTGAGTCGCCGTCCTGCGGGCAAAGTGGAGACCTAAGTTTGGAAGCAGCCGCGACATTGGAAACGTACTGAGGCTGTACTGATCGTACTTGGTGACGGTGAAGTTGACGGTGTGCACGCTGGTGAGGTGGTCCTTGAGGCGCTTCCCCACGGTGGGCAGGTCGTGCACCGTGGCGATGCCCGCCGCGCGGAGCTGCTCGCGCTCGCCGATCCCCGACAGCATCAGGATCTGCGGTGACTGCAGCGCCCCGGCCGACACGATGACCTCCTTGGAGGCGCGGGCGATGCGGCGGCCGTGGGGGCCGTCGAACTCGACGCCGACGGCGCGCTTGGTGCGCGGGTTGATGATGACCCGGCGCACGGGCGACAGCGGCTGCACCGTCAGGTTGGGCCGCAGCCTCAGCCACGGCATGATGAAGGCGCTGGAGGAGGGGAGGGCCGATCAGGGATGTTTTACCCGTGACACATGAGGGGAAATAAATACAAGTGGGGTTTGTCTCGCGACACTGGGGAGATACAATCGGACGCCGCCGCCGCTCGAAATAAAACCCCTGCACTGCCTGCACTGCCTATTGTCTCACCGGTTGGCGCTGCGCCGGCGGCCGTCTCGCTGCGTGAACTGCAGGATGGTCGTCCCCGCCTGGTGGCGGCCTGTGTGGTCCTTGTTGAAGGGCAGCCCGGTCTGCTTGAAGGCGTCCACGATGATGGGGACGTTCTCGTCCCGGAACGGGAAGTGCGACACGTCCAGAGGACCGTTGCGGCCGTGGAGCTTTGTGTCCGCGGCCGTCGTCAGGTCGTGGTTGGTCTCGGACTTCTTGAAGAAGGGGAGCACGTCCCTGTAGCCCCAGCCGTAGTTGCCCATCAGCTCCCAGCTGTCGTAGTCCTTCGGGTTACCCCGCGAGTACAGCATCCCGTTGATGGCGCTGGAGCCACCCATGGAGCGGCCGCGCGGCAGGTACTGGCCGGGGTCCAGCCCGCTCGGCTGCGTCTGGAACGCCCAGTCTATCTCGGTCCGGAGGAAGAATCTGCCGACCCGAGATGAGAAATAGTGTGCCAGGCGCCGCAGCTACTTCAAACACAAGCGAACCGGGGAGCAAAAGTTCTCATACCTGTTGAAAGCCGGGATGACGGTGAGTGGGGGCTCCTCCGGGCCTGCCTCCAGCAGCAGTACCTTCCACTTGGGGTTCTCCGACAGCCGACTGGCCACGACGCAGCCCGCCGACCCTGCCCCTACCACGATAAAGTCGTACTCCACTCCCGGCGCTGGCGTCAGGGCTGTGGCTGCCTTCTGCGACCGCTGGTTAAAACTAAAACAAGAAGACAATGAACCATTAAAAATGGTGTAGATGGTGCTCGTACACATCTACTTCATTTTTATACTATTCAATTTCCTCGAATTTTATGCCAGGAAAATAAAGACTCTTCTTCCACGGCATTCCCCCATCTTAGTTTCGTCCACAACCGGTAGGAACGCTAGTGGGTGCGTGACAATGTTTGAATTCCCGGTCACATTCAGAAGATACGCACGGAGAAATCAGCGTTTAAAACACAAACAATAAACAACGCAATGAATTTCAAATTCGCACAGCGCTCAAAAATTTCCGAGGAGTGGATCACAAAGCGAACTCTCTCTTGGGGGCGACACTGCTGCTGTGTGAGCGCCCAGGAAATGCCATTACTCCTGCCAACATGGCTGGGCGCGTCTGCAACTCACTCTGTCGCGTGCCCGGCCTCCATCACCGCCGCCCAGACAAAGCGCGATCAGCACCTGGCCGGCCACCCACACCTCCAATCACCTCTCATCGATGACCATTAAAAGAGGCATGGACAACGCTTTAGCGTTCTAGGATAGACTCGTTCTTTGAGTTTTGAAGGAAAATAAGTTTTTTTTTCCAGAATTAAATGTTTTTTGGTTCTCATATTTACAAACCATTTTTGCACAAATACTATTTGTTTTATTTCTTTTTAAGTCTGCGTTTTTATCACATCTTAACTGGACTTAGCCACTGATCTATAACTCCAAGCCCTGCAGAGTACGCTAAAATTGATTGTTGACTGCGGGCGACGGATGGTCCCAAGACAAACTGCCACCGATGTGCGGTCTCTAAATATGAGTATTTTTTTCAGAAATGTAACGTGTCATTTTCGAAACTAGATCAACGCCGAACCAAAACGCCCCTAAAATAGAATCCCTCATATCTTAACTGGACTTAGCCACTGATCTATAATTCCAAGCCCTGCAGAGTACGCGAAAAGTGATTGTTGACTGCGGGCGACGGATGGTCCCAAGACAAACTGCCACCGAGGTGCGGTCTCTAAATACAAGTATTTTTGTTTTTTGTTTTTCAGAAATATAATATGTCATTTTCGAAACTAGATCAACGCCCAACCAAAACGCCCCCAAAACAGGATCCCTCCGTTCCGCAGTTTTCGAGATGAATCGGGGTCTTAACTGACAGGGCGAGCGCAATACTGGTTCTTTTTTTGATTCCACGTCATAGTAGTAGTAGTAGAGGAAGCAAAGAACGCGTAAAAAGCATCGCATCGTGAACGACGGCTCCAACAAAACAGCTGGGCCGGGCCGGGGCCTCACCGCCGCTCCTTTTGCCACTGTGCCGATCTCGACGCCACGCCACGCGCCGCAGCCAGTTGTGCTGCGTGAGCCGTTGCCCTACCGTCCTGGTCCAAATTAGAACACACAGGTGCTCAGTGATAAACCACACTACAGCTATGCTGTCAGAACGGATCGGTTCAAGAAAATTAGTTCGCAAAAATATACCGCGAGTGCACCGAAAACTCAACCTTGGTCACTTTTTCGTTTTGGAACTGTTCTATATGGGATATGATTTGCACCAACTCGTGGACGAGATACAGATACGACACACGACAATCCCTGGGAGCGCGGTGGTGGGGGTAGACCCGGGCAAGCACAGGTTAATCGAGGGCCCCATAAGTCTCTAGGCGGTCTCGCATAAACATTCACGCTTACAATACACAGTACTCGAACCCGTGGCCTCACCCGAAGGCGGAGAGGATGAGGGCCGTGAAGAGCGAAGCCGGCGCGCAGGACGTCGGGTAGGCCGCGGGGCAGGTCGGGTAGAGGGCGGACATGGTTGCTGACTGATGGTTGCTGACTGGTGGCTGCCGCCGCCGCTGCTGCTGCTTCTTATGTGGCGACGGCCGACTGGAAGCCGGCGGATGGCACTGGACGGGACGGGGATGCCCCTTCTTTGTCTGGCGGCGGCGGCGCCCCGTTTTTAACACCCGCCGATAAGCTAGCGGCGTGCGCATCACGCGAGGCGAGGCGAGGCGCCGGGCCGTGGAGGAGTTCCCCGTTTTGGCGATACCAAGAATTAGTTCGGCCCGACCTGGCCGGCGGGGACCGGAGGGGGTCGGCGCGGGGCCCTGGGCCCGACGCCAGACAACAGCGATACCGCCCCATGGCGGCCCCGAAAAACAGCAGCAGAGGTGTTGGTCAGCGGACGCGGTGCGTCTACTGCGGGGGCGCACCGGGGAACTCCCGACTTTCTTTTTAGTGTCATGCTTTCCATTCACTGTAATTTAACAGGGCGGCGCCCGCAACACAGGGGGTAAATGAGTAATAGGGGCTAGGACTTCAGGAGGCGTAACAATACTCAGCTGATTACGAAGAACACTGTTGCCGTAGGTTAGTTCCTTCCGAGACGTATGCCAGATCGAGGGTGCAGTGTATTCGAGTCAATGTGCTATAGTCGTTTTCTATCTACCTTCCTCGAACCAAAAACAATTGGTGGACAGCGAATGTGTCTACGACACGCAAGGTCAAGAGGGGGCGGGGTTATCACGTGGCCTCACATAGAACGTGGACTGCTCGAGATGTTCACACGTCAATAGGGTGCCCACCAGGCTGCGACATTTAATTTCAGATTTTCATCCTCTGTTCCGCGGACATCAAAATAATTGAGTCTTTCTTGTTTCTGGATGGCTCTGATAATATGATGTGAAAGGCGTCTAGAAGTCAATGCCGAGGATCATAACCACTCCTCATCTTTATCCGGGCAGAAAATTATGCAGGCAGCCTGCTATCGTGCATGGGTGGGGTGGTCGGAGGAAGGACGAGAAAAGGAAGTGTAAATATTCGTTTGGTTGGAGTGCATCGCCGTGTCTGACTCTTCCGGTGCAAAACGGCGACAAATGATACAGACAAATACCCAGAAACACCGAATAAGAAAGAAACCATGCAAACGAGACGCGCTCATCCATAACAGCTTTACGAGGAATACAGATGAATACCGATCTGCACCCACGCGCCTAGCGGCGGCACTGGGCGGCGGTGATTCCCCTCTCTTCACCGCCTTGTACTGTACACTTTGATTGGCCTCTCTGGCTCGGTGGCACGGGTCGTGAACCTAGACGAAGCGGACGCTAGACGTTCCCTAACCTGAACCCTCTCTGCCCCGACAAAAGAGACCGCTCGGATTAAGCAGAATTGCACGCCTAGTTAATGTACTGTCCGTTTATTGGAAGCACGCTCAAAAAAATGAAGGAAAGGACTGCTTATTACGCCCGCGGCTGGGGCGGGTAAGGTTACGATAATGACGTAGCTATTCATCTTACTGATCAGAGGCCCGTTAGCGTGCTAATCAATAATTGAGAACATCGTTTAGACGAAAAAGAAAGAAAAAACACTGCTTGCGGCGACAGCCACGCGGTTTTTGCTGTGTTGTTTGCCATACACCATTATAGGCCCTCATTTTGCTGCTCAACTTGAATAGAATGGGGTTTCACCTGCCCCACCCTCCGAATTTGCAGTATTTGAAAGCATTCATAGAATTTTCTTGCACTGAAATATTTTTCTTAAGAATGCTTGCGAAAACGACGTGTCCAGGACTTCTTACTATGGCGTAAAGGTAAATCCAAAAAGTCTATGGAGCTCCCGTACGTTTGGAGAGACCCTTCGCGGCTTAGTCAGCTCTGACCAAGTGCTTCATACAATTTACATGTGCGGAAGTCAAATGTTGGTGGGGCCAATGCATTGCCCCTTCGTCAGTCGTGGAACGAACCCTCTTGCCTGCACGGTGACAGCCCCCCTCTCCTCCCTTTCCCCGCTGCTCTGCTGTCGTGGGCACGGCGTAGGGCACAACTACCGCACACTTGGAAGTAGACTCGCGGGGGGCCATTCCAAGTCATATTGCTCAGCGGTTCAGACCTTGTCTGGTCCTATCAGATTCGCGTTTCATCGCAGTGATCGACAAGGAAAGATTGTACTCGAGGAACTAACGGTGCTGAGGAGCGGAATGAGGATATACCCATCGCTGTGTGTACGGGATTAAAACCATACCTTCAGGTGAGATAAAAGCTCTGTAATGGGCATGTACGCTCGAAATAAGTATCCCTCATTGATTAAAAAAACAAAATTTTAAATTGTTTTTGTGATGACTGCCGATGCGCTAGCCTCACTGGATGCGGGCGTTAGTCAATGGCATTGCGAACCAGCCAGAAAAGCGCATTCTGGTGAACGTGGCAGAGATTTCCGTGTGCTTTGAGGTACAATTAGTCTGACATCCATCTCTATTAACGATGTGCATCTGTTCACAGTAAAAGAGAACAAGAAAGAGGAAAAAAATACCAACATGGCCCCCATCGAGGCCGTAATTTCGGGGATTGGAGGAGCCTTTCCCCAAAGTGACGGCTTCGAAGGATTTATGAATAACCTCATGGAGGGTAAAAATTTATCCTCCGTGGATAGCTCGCGTTGGACGCCTGGTAAGTACCACTGTAATAATTTTTGCAAGAGTATAACTGCCCCGGATGATAACTATAGGAGACGGTTTAATCAGGTCTCTTGGGAACATCACCTCATTGTGGAAAAATTGCTAACGTACACCAGTTTGACTACACCATGTTCAGAGTGCACAAAGGACTTGCTCAACTCATGGACCCTTTGGCAAGGTTGATGTTGGAAAGATCTATGGAAGCGGTTCTTGATGCTGGTACATACTTGTTTTCAACGCACAAAATGATTGTTTAGCGGCCTTGAGTCTTTCTCCTGACGACGTATCTGTTTCCTCAGGCTTGACTCCAAAGGACCTGGAGAATACGTATACAAGCGTCTTCATGACTACAACTGTGTCCGAGTCTGAATCAAAAACTACATCGACTCTGACCGCCAAAAAACATATGGGTTACGCAATTATGGCTGGGAGTAAAACGATGATGTCCAACAGAATATCATACTTCCTTAAACTGAATGGTAATTTTGGTATTACTGAATTAGGGTATTAGGAAATGGTGTTATTATTGTTGTCATTTTTTTTTCAAAAAAATACTTCTATTCTCTTCAGGTCCGAGCGTTACCTTGGATGGCGATTGGACTGTTTCTCTGATTGCTTTGCAGAGGGCAGCAAGGTCAATTGAAAGAGGAGAAAGTGACTATGCTTTGATTGGAGCGGCAAACACATGCTTGTTTCCTGAACTAAACAAAATTTACGAAAATCTCGGCGTGATTTCAAGCGATGGCCAAAGCCTTTCCCTTGATGCAAGAGGTAAATTCTTGGTAATTTTTTCATACCCGCAACCTAGCCATGGAATATTTATATATATATATATATATATATGTATGATGTGGTGCAATGTGCACATTTTCAGCTTCTGGGTGTTTCCGTTCTGAGGGTGCGGTTGTGTTCCTCCTCCAACGTTCTGATACGGCAAACAGAGTGTATGCCCGTATTAAAGGCATCAATGAGCTATGCAGGGGATCTAGATACGCCTTTGTTGGAGTTGAAGCACTTTCACTGTCCCCTATGATTGAAGATCTGTACCGCGAGAAAGGCGTCGACGCTGACAACGTCAAACTGCTTACCTCAGACGGCATTTCTATCCCGGTAATTACAGAAATGAAAGTTCAAGTTTTGCTTGTATCACATTAAAATCTAAAGCAGGTTGTCTATGTGGTTATTCGTACAGGAAATCGAACGAGATGAAATGGAAGCGTCTGCTGCGTCGCTTTGCAAGAGAAAGTTTGGACTGCCTGTTTCTACGGCTAAACCGGTCGTTGGCCATGGTGACGCGGTCGGGGCTTTGAACAGCATCATTCAAGCCATCACAGCCATGGAAAAAGGCGTAATCCCGCCACTCAAGCACTTTGAACAGCCGCATCCGGAAGCAAAAGCGCTGATTGACAACAAGCTGAAGGCAAGTAGCTGCCTCATTGTAACCGTGCGGTAACAGGCCAGCACAGAACAGTTTTCTCTCACGTGGTAATACATTTACAGGTCATCAAAAGTCTCCAGCCACTAGAATTAGACGAAGATTCAATCGTTGCCGTTAACACATTGGGTTATACTGGCTGCATTGCCCACAGCATCCTAAAGCCTAACACCAAGGTAAAACAGACACCATCACAGGAAGACATGAAGTTCCCTCGTCTAGTAGTGATATCTGGCAGAACTGAAGAAGAAGCAGTGAAGGCTGTAAACAAGGTAAATATGCATGGTAAAATTTCTTATTGATAATACCATAAGCAACGCAACACATCTTTATTGTCTCCTTATGCTTTCAGGTTATCGACAAACCATTGGACCCAGAATTCATTCGCCTAATCCAGCAGGCTTTTTCTAATAGAATCGATGGCTACTCTTCGCGTGCCATAACAATCATGCCTTCTGAAGATCCAGACGATAGACCAAGAGTCATCAGCAAGGTATGCTTACTATTTATTTCCTGTTCAAATCTATGTTTTAAAACAAGGAACAGAATGCCCGTAATATCCGCTCGTCGACCTCCTAATTTAGAACGTAGATAAGAAGGACCGCCCAATTTGGTTCGTGTACTCGGGAATGGGTAGTCAGTGGGCTGGAATGGGCAAGGGTCTTCTACAATTGCCCATATTTGCTGAAACTATTCAGCGACTTCAGCCTATTCTCGAGCCTGAAGGAATCGATCTTACAGACACAATTACAACAGATGATTCAGAACTTTTCGAAAACATAATTTTCTCCTTTATTGCAATCGCAGCCATTCAGGTAAGAGATTAAATCTTATAGTTTTTGGTTGCTATCTGTATGTTTGACACTGTCTACAAGATTTCTATCACTCTACAAACAGATAGGCTTGACTAATGTGATGAGAAGTATAGGCGTTGAACCGAATGGCATTATTGGACACTCCACTGGTGAGCTGGGCTGTGCGTACGGTGATGGTTGTCTCACTGAAGAGGAAACCCTGCGTGCAGCATATGCGAGAGGAAAAGCGTCAATGGCTACAAAACTTATTCAAGGAACTATGGCATCAATAGGTTGGTTCTGATGGTCCCCCTTACTATGCAGCAATGTGAAAAACTCCTAATTTATGTCTTGTTTTACGGAAAATCAGGAATGGGATGGAAGGAGGCGCAAGCCTGTGCACCTGCTACGGTGGACGTCGCTTGCCACAACTCGGCTGACAACTGCACCGTATCAGGCCCTACAGCTGATGTCACTGAGTTCGTGCAAGAATTAAAAGCAAAAAATATATTTGCTCGTGCCGTGAACGTTTCCGAAATAGCATTTCACAGTCGATACATACAACCAGCTGGCCAGTACCTTCATGACTATCTTCTCAAGGTAAGCTATGGGGGCTGATACGCTACTCCGAAACATGCAATGAATTTTTGGAACAAATTAGGTACATTTCCTTTGTGTAGGTTATCACAGACCCGAAAAAAAGGTCTGCACGCTGGGTTCCATCTTCCATTAAGCCTGGTGATGAAAAGAAGGCTGAGCTGGCTTACGCAGGTCCTGAGTTCTTCACCAACAATCTTTTGAGTCCAGTTCGATTTGAGGAGGCTATGCAGAGTGTCCCGCGAGACGCTGTTGTGATTGAGCTTGCCCCCCATGGCCTGATGCAACCTCTTATCAGAAGAGGCTTGCCTGATGGAACCACCAGCATTTCCTTGACCAAAAGAGGACATCGAAATGGTCTTCGTTTCCTCCTTGAGCAAGTGGGGAAGTAAGTCCGAAAGTTTGGAAGTCCATCGTGACTGTGGGGTCATTTTCAAATTTTACTTGTTGAACATTTATTTGAATGTTTCATTTTTGTCCCGTATTAAGCCTGTACCTGGAATGTGTCCCAGTGAAGGCTTGGGCTCTAGCGCCTCCAGTGACTTTACCGGTCTCAAGAGGGACACCGCCTCTAAGTTCTCTGGCTAGCTGGGATCATCGAGAGGAGTTGCCCATCGTCGTCAATACACGAGTAAACAATTGCTATACTGGTGCAAGATTAATCAACATATTTTAAAATGTATTTGTATTGATACTATTTTCTTCCATCCTCGTACAGAATCAAGTAAGTCGGCCGGTATCTGTTCCGTTATACCCCGACACTACCCCATGCATCACCCAACTCAGCAAGCGTTGCGCTGCCCCTTCTGCCTTCTTGGTATGTCCAAAACTACGCCCAGCATTGACGCCAATGTCTTCGCCAAATAACGGAGAAGCTGGCCGGTGTGATGAGAATTAACGGTATGTGAATTTTCAACACAGGAAATTGTGTGGAGAGCAGTAGCCGATCGACGACCTATCACCAGCTGCCCTATTATTTTCACGGACCTTGAATTTACAAATGCTGTGGAAATGAATACTGCTTGTAAGTAACCTATCAAATTTATGGAGAAATGTACTTCTGGAATCCATTTATAATACAGATCTTTTCAGTAAATCTGGAACTTGAGCTTCAGTTGCAACGAGAAACAGGCTTCTTTGAGGTGGTTTTGGGAACTGGAGAGGATTCGGAACACTCGATCTGCGCTTTGAGAGGAAAGTTTACTATTCCCGACAGTGCTGACCTCGTTGGCCTGGTCAGTGCTCATCCTGACGAGGAAAATGGCATCGTCTTGAGTTCAGAAGAAGTGTATGAAGAGCTCCTGGACCACGACCTCCAATACGATGAGGAACTGAGGACCCTCGACCGTGTCACGTTAAGTCAAACAGGTCAGCAATTGGATAAAACGGTACTCTTATAATTTGTATTTGCAATCTCTACATGGAACAAATTTTCAGAGACGTCAGGGAAATGCTATTGGTCTGGCGAATGGGGCCGACTTATTGACAGCATGTTCCAGCTGATGGCTCTTACCGATCCCCAAGGATCAATCTTCTGCGGGAAGATTAAGAAGGTAACAATCGCCCCTCAGGAGATACAGGCACTTAGCAAAGGTGAGTATTAGACTTCAGTAGAGAGGTGGGCAGAAATATTGGTGTATATTTACTTGATGGATTCATTTGCAGCTCTTCCAGTGCGTCATCTACTGGGACCGTCAATTCTTGCTGCCCCTGGCATCAACATTGAAAACTATCGTCGCTCTGAGCCCAAGCGCAAGACCGCTTTTGAAGTACTTAGCTTGGACATCAGCCCGCTGCAACACCGAACTAGTGAGGTATGTCCGAAAAAATTGCAATAATTACTATGCGTTGGTTTGTAAATGAAACTTTTATTTCATCAGTGTTCCATGGTTAAAGGGGACTTTGTGGTTCCACAGGACACCCAGAAATTCCTCGAAACGGTTGCTCTGCTTCGTATTCAAAATAGTGGCACTCATCAGAGCTTCAACATTCTGCTTCTAGAAGAAGAAAACGATGCTATTGCACTTAGTCTCCAGGTTTTAATCCACAAAGAAGTGGGGAACCAGGTGAGACGGAGACGGCTGCAAGTGCTATTAGGTCATGCGTTACTCGTGACTAGGTCGTAATGTATTTTGTCTACATCTGTTACACCGTTTCCACCAGGCGACCGTCCGTAAAGTCTTGGTGCAGCCCGGTGTCAAACTAACTCCTGACATCAAGGATGCTGTAATCATTGTAACGAACTTCAGAAGCCAAGAAGTAGACCGTGTACTTGCGCACATTCAGCACGCCTCTTACCCATTGAGCCCAATGATCCTCCGTTGTGGTGTGCGAGGTGGGCATGAGCGCTTCGTCCCGGTTGCATCTAATTCTAGCGAAGAAGGCTCCCTTACGTTGTTGATGGTGGTAAATGTCCTGAAATCCAGTTTTGAGAAGAAACGTTTCCCGTCCGATATTATAATGTTGCATCTTCTTTTTCCTTCCAGCGCCAACAACCCTTTGAAAACATTGTGAAAGTTGTCCCAATGAAGACAGATGAGGCTATCCCGACTGAACTGCAAGTTCCTGTTGGTGGTGAAGTAATTCTCGTTTGGCGTGGCTTACCAAAAGAGGGCATCTTTGGTGCAATTGCTTGCGTGCGTGCGAAAACCAATGGATCAAGAGCAAGGTAATTGAAATTCTAGATTGCCATTGTCATTAGTAGAAGATAGTTTTAAGAACATATATTTCTAACAGGCTTGTCATCATTTTGGATGACGATGCACCGGAGTTTTGTCCTCAAAAGGTCATTTACAAGGAGCGTCTCGACTTGGGATTCATGGTAAACATCCTAGAAGAGGGCCGGTGGACCGATGTGAAGGTTTCCAAGTTCAACGCTATCCCTGTCGTTCCGGCAAGGTATGTTTGATTGTGCGTAGAATTGATGTCAACCTTCTTTAAATTTATTTGACATCTCAATCCAATCAATGTTACACTCATTTAGGATCAACGGTATGGATGCCCACTTCTTTGGGCTGAACCCAGTAAATCTCCTAGACGATTCTACGGTAAGATCTCCCCACCTGGATTTCGTAATCCTTGTCGTCTACCTGCTCTACATTCATCTTTGCTCAATCAGCCAAGCCTAGGCGCGTTCGACTACAGCGGACGTCGAGATGGTACTCGGGTCATGGGTTTAGCACGCCTCACCACTCACAGTGTAGCTGCCGCAGACAACATCTTGCACTGGAACATCCCTACCGGATGGACTGAGGAGGAGGCCGCGACCGTGCCTATGTCCTATGCAGTGGTAAGAATTTAACTTCTAGGAAAACTTGAAGTATTACTTCTTGTTTGAAATAACAACCTCCGTGTTTTTCGAAGGCTTACCACGTGCTGTCGGTGCTGGCAGAGGTGCAGCCCGGACAAAGCGTACTCATCATGAACGGCATGTCTGCATTCAGTCAGGCGTGTATCAGAGTGGCCGTGAACAAGAACTGCCGTGTTTTTGTCACAGTCAGCAGCGAGCAGCAACGTAAAGACGTGGTTGCACTGAATTCACAGGTAAGCTGCTGTTGCAATTTCAGTCACAACATTTTTCTCAATATGTTAAAAATTAATACATTTGTTTGGGCCTTTCACAGGTGTCTCTCGATCACGTTATTCGCCACGACAGAAATACCTTCAGGTACTTCATGCTAAAGGTGACTTCAGGCAAGGGGTTCGATGTTCTCTTAGTGACATGCGGCACCTTGTCAGATGTCGCTTGTCAGACCATCGCGCTTAACGGGAAGGCATTCGTTATGTCCAAAAAGGATGCGCTCGCCCACCGCATTGGTAAGCTGCATCAATGCAATAGGAAATTAAAAACATTTTGAAAAAATGCCGTGTTGAAGAAGAAAACATTTTCGATCAACTAGGTTTGTGGACATTTAACAAGTCCACCGGCCTGTACGGTGCCGGCGGCGACGCCCTCCTCTCCTCCTCACAGCGTGACAAGCAGGCGGTTCGGGACGCCGTGCAGCAGGGCATCGAGTCCGGGGCAGTCCGCCCACTCCACGCCTGCGTGTACGACCGAGCCGAGGACATCAGTTTACCGTGAGTTGGGATGATGAGACATCCCTGGGATGATGAGAAAATTGCGGCCGCTCAGCAACGCTGACTTTTCCGTTCGCTACAGCGCTCTTCAGACACCCGTGAAGCAGCTTCTGCGCGCTCACGGAGCCAAGAGCACTGGAGCACCGCTGCCCAGCCCACGGGGGGCAGGTGTAACCTTCGCGATCGCCGGCGGTAGATCCCACTCGCTGGTGACGCTGGCACGCGCCGCCTCGGCCAAGGGCTCTGCCGTGGTGCTGGCGGCCAGCAGGGACGCAAGCTCGTCCGTCCCGCCGGCCAGGGCGAAGCTCGTCCCCGCGCTGCGCCAGACTAACTTCGTGCCCTTCCCCAAGGCCCAGGGCGACGCCAAGCAGTTCCTCAATCTCGCCTCCAAGGCGGAGAACCTCAAGGCCATTGTTATGAACGTCGAGGTAAAGTATTACACGTGGACGCATCTTCGTGTCGCCGAGAACTCCGGGTCTAAGTTCCCTATTCACACGTGACCCTGCTAGGACGCCGCGGACCGGTCGCTGATGAACCTCCTCCAGAACGTGCTTCCGACGGTGAACGGGGCCCTGCGCGGCGTGCGCCTGCTGGTGCTGACCGAGAGCCTGTCCCTGGGCACCGAGACGGTGGAGGCCTGGCGTCGCCTGGGCCTGCCGGCCTGCACCGTCGTCGGCGACTGTCGAAATGTTGCTCAGCTGCTGCCCTCCCTGCTCACCGTCGCCGACCTCCCCGCCACCGTGGTCGTCTACGCACAGGGCTCAGGTAGGTGCCTACAAAGACCTGTACCCCCACCCCGGGAGCCTGACTTCAATCGCCTAATGTGTCGGTCCCCTTGCAGACTGTCGGGTGGCTCTGGGTGCCTCTGCCCCCCGGGCGCTGCGCACTGAGACGACCGACACCGAGACCACCGGCGGCTCGCGGACCGTCAAGAGGACCTTCACTGAGATCGCGTCGCTGGCACCGCGCTTGAGCAGTCGCCACCACCGCCTGGAGCCCCTGCCACTGTTCACCCTGACGGGGCCCGTCCTCACTCCCGGTGTCGTCCGCGAGACGGCCTCCCGGCTCCTGTCACCCATCCTGGTCACGGATGCGTCCCAGCAGACGGCAGAGAACCTAGCGCAGGTACGTGTTGGAGGGGGAGCCCTAGTTCGCATTTCCGCGTATCACTCACCAATGCCTTCCGCGCCCCGCAGGAAATCCTGCGGCTGCAGCCACGCGGGCCATGGGCTGTGGCGGGCGACGCGGAGACCGTCCCGCTCCTGCTCCGTGCGGCAACCCTGGTGGAGAAACAGGCCGGCCGTCCCGACTGGCTGGAGGTGGTGAGCGTCGCCGTCCTCGAGGACGGCTCAAAGGACGCCCCCCTTCCCCCCGAAGACTTCGCTAGGCTTGCCGGCTCTGTGCACTTCATTCGGCGGTTTGAAGGCCAATCCCCCGTCGGGTCCATCCTGGTGAGTAGATTGAGTTTACAGTTACATATTTGTCAAAGAGTTCACATCGATGTTTTTCTAATATAACCTTTCTTTTTTTTTTAACTTGTTTGAATTTAGAACAAAAACAAGATGCGACACTTCGTGGCATCATCAGAACACATTGCGAGAGTTCTGAACGAGAGTCTTCTATCGCCCCAGCGCAAGGTTATTGCGTGTTAGTCTGATGCAAGAAGACCTGGGATGAAATTCGTGCTCTCCACGACAGACAGCAACATGCTTGTCACACAATTGTCAGAAAAATATTTCGGTGCCATGGCTCTTATTATTTTATTTTTTAAAGTGATAACCGTTGTAAGTTGACATCGTCGGAATAGAACGATTCCACAGTTTACGAACGGACCACACATGTTCGCACCCCCCCCCCCCCTCCCCCAACAACACGGTTCATTCACACCGCGGTCGCGGACACGTTGCATTTAAGCAAGCATTTGGAAAATCTGTCGGCGTCAGCAATACTCCGTCGGTCAGGGTCCTCGCGCGGCTGTGTGCCGCGCGCTTCCACCCGGCTCCGACAGAGGGCACGCGAGCTCAGCTCAGCCGGGCCGCCGCCGGGACCTAGAAGACTCCTTGATGATCGAAAGCGAGCAATGTGTGTGTGTGTGGGGGGGGGGCGATTAAAATGCGCGAGCAACAAATGCGTCGCAGTTCCGACTGAGGGAAAGGGGCCCTGCTCCCCGGCCACGAGAAGAATACGCAGCGCACCACCACAGGCCGGTGTTTGGTGTGCGCTGCGGCCCCGCCTTCCCTCCCACACCCCCGCGGTGTGTGCGACATTGTCGGGGCACAAGTGGTGGGGCGAGCCGTGGAGCTGCGGCCGGCTGTATATACACCACCGGGACCGGGTCCTTGTTATCGGTGAGCGAGAGGTCGGGAAATATATGGCGCCGCACTCTCCGCCATGCGCAGGTCGTCTGCGATGTCTCCGAATCGGTCCGGCGGCGAAAGGCGGCTCTGAAAAAGGCTGCCGCTTCTGCCAGTGCAGCACAGCGCAGCCACCTTCTTGCGCCGCTTGCAGGCGGCCTGGCGCCGGCGGTGTACTCCTGGCCCAGCCGCCTTTGCCGGAGGACGCGGAAGATTGGGGGGGGGGGGGGCGGTCCGGAAATTGCGCAGAGGGTTGGGCCGGGCCGGCCGGAGCGGAGCCACAAGGCGGCAGAGGCAGACACAGGATCGGATCGCCGACGGCGGCCCACGCTGTTCTCGGCAGCAGCAGCCGCCGGCCATGGTGACAAGGGGGTTGAGGGGGCGGCGGCGTCACCGCAGACGCCGTGCTGACTGACGCATCGAGGGGCAGACGACGCTGAGGACGATGACGGAAACTAAAAGCACAACGAACACGACATTCCCAGCAGGTTGACCAACATTCCACTCGCTGCGGGCTCCCCCCCCCCCCCTCCCCCCGGCGGTCATTTGTTGTGCCCGAGACTCCAGTCCGGGGGATCCGGCGGATAAGGCCGTGCTAGCTGCTCGGAGTCGGTCGTAAGGCGTTCTGTGGAACTGGCTTTATTTCGAGCAGAAACTCCCCGCCGAGAGCGCAAATACAGCCGACTACGGCACGGCGCGGCGTGGCACGGCATGGCACGGCGCGGCACGGCGAGTCGCGAGCAGCACGCGCGCGCTTCGTTTCGCTTGGCAGGGCCGTGGGAACAGAGAAATGCTGCCCGCCCGCGGAGTTTGGGGAGTGGAGGGGGAGGGCGCTCGCTCTTGGATGGTTCAAGCAGAATTAGAGTCGTATATATTTCTTAACAAACAAAAGCGCGTACAGAGAGGGGTAATGGCGGTTCCCGGCAGGTCGGAAGGAGGAAGAGAGCGAGAGAGATGGATCGTGGAGAGAGAACGAAAGCGGAAGGGAGGAGGGCGATGCCGCCCCTCCCCGCCTCGCCTCGAGCCGTGCTCTGCAACTTCAAGTAAACCGCCGAACGCATGGGGATCGACACATGACGGGGCAAACGTGGATATTATACCGCCGTCTCTCTCCCTCCCGCCGCGGCGCACCTGGCGAGTTAGACAAGGACGGGGAATCCGCCGGCCGCCGTACACCGGGCGGGATAGAAGCTATCTGGGATGAGGATAGAGAATATGGAGCCGGAGGCACAATAATAATGCGCGGATAGAGCGCAGAGCATCGGAATCACGGCCCGGTTTACGGAGAATATGGTGGATGAAAAGAAGGGGGGGGGGAGTCGGAGGCAGGGGCATGCGACTTTGTATTCATTGGCATTCTCCACCTCCCCCCTCACGACTTGTATCGCATGCGGTTCACGAACAGGTGTGTGTGTGTGGGTGAGCGCATGGGGCTTTATATATGTTCTATCTGCGTATGGTTGTGCGCGTGTGTGTGTGTGTGTGTGTGTGTGTGTGTGCGCGCGCGCGACATATACGAATGAACGCTGGATAGCGAAAGTCCCGCCCCCACCCCTTCACAATCAACATCCCGTTCTACCTACTGCTTCAATAACAAAAACCTCAATAACGTGGAATAAATTCCTCATCTCTTTTTGCGCTTCTAATTGAGTGGCGGAAGTCTACTCAAAGGATCCCAAACTCACCCTACCTTAAGACCAAGTCCATTTATTTATTTCAAACTGCCCACCCCCACCCCTCGCTTGTAAAGAGTCCTTAAACTATACATAGATTTTATATATATATATATATATATATATATATATATATATATATATATATATATATATCTTCACATGGGTGAGTGACTCACTGGAGGGGCCGCCGGCCGCGCTGCGGTCTCCGGGCGAAGAAAGTTTTCGCAACGGTCCATTCATCTTAGTGGAGCCCTCCGCATCATGCTCAGTCGTCGCCCTGCCCCCGGCTCCACCCCCGGCTCCGCCCCCGGCCCTGCCCCCGGCCCTACCCCCGGCCCTGCCCCCGGCTCTCTCCAAGTCCTCTGTCTCTGCGCGGCATCCCTTCCCTTTGGCCTCGCCTCTTTCCTCCTGTGAAGCGGACGGATGGACTGGCCGTGGCCTCGCCGACCCCCGCCGGGCAGGGCCCCGAGGGACTCCACAGCCGCTGGTAGCCGCCGCTTCTCGCAAAAGCTCTTCACATTACCTCGGCGCACGTACCCCCTCCGGCCCGCCGCCCCCGCGCTGCCCCCGCCGCCCCCGCGCCGCCCCCCGCGGACGCGCCCGGCCCGGCCGTAGTCGATCTCATTACACAAAAACGTCCCGAGGCAAGTCGGTGTTTGGGGAGAAAGGGAGCCGCGCCGAGCCGCGTCGAGCCGAGCAGAGCCGAGCCTAGCCGAACCGAGCCAAGCAGAACCGAGTCGAGCCGAGCAGAGCCGAGGCCAGTCTCCACAACATGACTCGGAGAAAAGCGAACAGCTCGTTCTCCAGCGGTTAACACACTTTTCCAAAGCGTCCCTCATCCCCCACGTGGACACGTGACTGTGGATGTGTGCCAGGGGCACGCACGCCGGGGAGGGGGAGGGGGCGCGAGCGAGAGGGCCGCGGGCGAGCGGGACGGCGCGCGGCCGCACGAGAGAGAGGGGGAGAGATGCTGCGCGTTCGATAACGGCGAGGGAGGGGGGCGGGGCCGCGGGGGGCGGGGCCGAGGGGTGGCGCTGGGCGGGGCGGGGGTGGTCGGATGCTGGGGCTCTTCCCTCTCGCTCGCTCAGTCCACGGTCGGCCTCCGCGTGGCCCCCAACACACAGCACAGCAGCACAGCGGCGTGCCTGCGCGCCGAGCCGAGCCGCGAGTCGGACCGTGTCGAGCCGAGCCGTGACGAGCCGGGCCGAGCCGAGCCGAGGCTTGTTGTCGTGCGCGAGTGTGGTGGTGGTGGTGGTGGTGGTAGTGGTGGTGGGCGGCGCCTTTACTCCAGTGGCCGCTTTTGTTGTGGAGGCGGCCCTCTCCGAGTGTTTGGCAATCCGGAGGGTGCCGTGTTTGTGCCGCCGGACGGATGGCCCCCACTGACACCGGGGCGGGCGACCAACGATGACAAACCAGGAGTACCGAGGCGTTGCTAACAGGTAACAACGGTCCCTGTGATCAGAAACATACGCAAGCTTGAGATTTACACGCCTCCACTCATCTCCGGCCCAGGCTACAGCGGACCACTCCAGAAAAGTGGCGAAGAAGCGCGGGAGAGAAAATACTTGTGACGAGTGTGAAATACTGGGAGTAGGTTTCTATACCTACTGAAATATGTCGCACTAAGCAGCAACGCACGGACACGCGTCCTCATTTATAATTCGGGTGCACGTAACATGACCTGGTTCACATTAATATCATCCATCACTCCATCCAGGCAAAGGCGGCGGGGCATAACGAAACGTATCAAATCAATATAAGCAGATCGTGCCGCCGATTTTTATCTTCTGCTGGTCTCGATATGAAACAGCCAATGCAGCATCTTTCAAGGTGACAGAAATGGCAACCATGTCGATATTACAAATAAACAGTACACTATTTTAAAGGTCCCTTGTTTACCTTCGTTCTGCTGACGTTTCCAAACGCCCTCCGAGCACCATCGCACTGCTGCATATCCGGTCTGCGCCAAGCGGTCTCCTCCTGCTCGGGGCCCGGCCCGGCACATCCCTCATTGTCTCATATTAGAGGCAGATAAGTCGGCGCGGCCGGCATAAGGCGTAATAATAGCCGTCTGGGCAGCGCCTCGACACGGCAGCGCCACGACACGGCAGCGCCACGCACCCTGCGGCCCTGCGGCGAGGTATGCGGGAGCCGAGCCGTTGGCGAATTGGACCTGGGAGCGAGGGACTGCTGGCCTGGCGCTCGGCTTCGGGAGAAACAAGGAATTTCGCGACACTGCCGTGAACTCTGCGCTCGCCCGCTTCCTCTCTCTCTCTCTCTCTCTCTCTCTCTCTCTCTCTCTCTCTCTCTCTCTCTCTCTCTCTCTCTCTCTCCATCTCTTTATCTTCGGTCTTTCTCCCTCTCTCATTGTCTTTCGCCTGGAGTTCCGTTGCCGGCTGTTTCATGGCGTGGCAGGGGTGGTGGAGCGAATCGGACTGGACCGGACGTTTGGGGAGGGAGAGGGAAGCAGCTGCGTCCGCACGCACTGCAGGACACTTTCTCTGTCTCTCTCTGGCCCACGCTCTCTCCCTTTCTCATAGGTGGACGTGCTCTGCTGACTCGCCCTGCCCTGGAAAGGGGGCGGCAGAGAGGGTCGGTGAGACACCTGGACAACAAAGGCGCCTGCTTCTCCAGCGGCGTTGTCTCGTTCTCTGCCTTCGCCCCCCCTTCTCTCTCTCTCTCTCTCTCTCTCTCTCTCTCTCTCTCTCTCTCTCTCTCTCTCTCTCTCTCTCTCTCTCTCTCTCTCTCTCTCTCTTGGCACCCAGCTTCCCACCCCTTCCCCTCCTCCCTCACCACCTCCCCGAACGCTTTACTGAGGCAACGTTTCGTTCCGCCACCACCGTGACTTGGGAGAGAGAGAGAGAGAGGAGGAGAGAGACAGAGGGAGAGAGGAAGAGAGAGAAAGAGAGAAAAAGAGAGAGAGAGAGAGAGAGAGAGAGAGAGAGAGAGAGAGAGAGAGAGAGAGAGAGAGAGAGAGAGAGAAAGGAGGGAAAAGGGAAAGGTGGGCCTCGTTTCTCGATATGAAAGGTTGGTGCAGCAGCGGCGGCGGCACAGGCAGGGCTGGCAGCAAGCAGGCAGCCACGAGGCAACCAGCATCAGGTGTGCATCGCGGCAACCGATATTGTAAAGCTGTCGGACGGATCACGGCGCCCGCCCGCATGCATGAATCAGGGGTGAAAAATTGCCGTGAAATAAAGGGGGGGGGGGGGTGGACAAAAAACGAGGCCGGTCTAAAAAAAAGTGTATCGCGACGACATCGCGGTCGTGAAAGCGAGCAATGTGATATTATGAGTTTGTATCGAATTTGCCCACGTTCCGCCCTGTACTTTGTTGTCCCGGAGCTTGTCTGCCTATACGCCGGCTGCGAATTTCGCCAAGATTGTGGAGAGGCTTTGGGCCGCTCCGTCTTCCTTTGTGGTGCGCAACCCGCGGGCCCAGGATATATTCTCCGATCAACTATCCGTCCGTTTTTGCCCCCCCCCCCTCTCAATCTATTTTACCTTGTCTCGTGGCGCTGTGTGTGTCTGCCGGACGCGGGAGGCCCGGGGCGGCCAATGGGACGATACTCCGAACAGTGGGTGATCTTTTCCTGAATATAAATCGAAGAATTATAGTCGCGCCGAGCGCTTGCCGTCGCCGCCAGCAGCTATTCCGCACCAAACCGGAGCACACGGAGAAATTTCCCGCGCGAACACATCCAGAGCAGCAAAGACGGATAGGAGGAGGAGGAGGGGGGGGGAGGAAGAGGAGAAGGAGAAGGAGGGGGGGGGGAGGAAGATGTTTGTGTTTTCGGGCAAAAACGGCGACAGCATCGACTTCAGTCCACTATCGTGGGGGGAGCGAGGAGGCGGTAGAAGAAAAAGACTGATCAGATGACTTTGGAAATCGAAGCCAAGTCGGGCAGCCCAGCCGTTAGCAGCACGGCACGGGGCGGCACCAGGCCCGCCACCCCCAAAGGCCAGAGGCCCTGCTGGTTCCCTCTGGCTCCGCTGGCTGCGCGCCCTGCCGGCTCGTTCCGGCAAAATCTAAAACTCATTCCCGGGGCCTCTGCTTCTTTCGCCGTGCTCGTTGTCCCGACCGGGCTTCCTTCGCCTTTCTTCGACGGCAGCCCCTCGCATTTTCGTCAGCGGCAGCAATGGGAAGCGAAACGCCCGTCCCGGACACGAACGGTTCCCAGTATTTCGTCTTTCCTGTTCGCAGTCATTCTTCGTTCCTCTCTCTCGGTCTCTCTATCTCTGTCTGTCCGTCTGTCTGTCTGTCTCTTCTCTCTCTCTCTCTCTCTCTCTCTCTCTCTCTCTCTCTCTCTCTCTCTCTCTCTCTCTCTCTCTCTCTCTCTCTCTCTCTCTCTCTCTCTCGCTAGCCCGCTGGTATCCGCGCGACCGCCCCCTACTGCTTCGCCTTTCCTTTTCTTTTCCGGGGGGGCCGGCCGGCCGAATTCCTGTCCGCGCTTTCTCTTGCGAAACAAAAACCTCATTTCCTGCTGTGACAACATAAATGGAACGGCGGGAAGAGGGGGGGGGGGGAGGCAGTGGCGTTCGCGCCGACGGACGCTCTGCTGGGGACGCCCCCGAGGACGACGCGCCGCCCTTCGGCTTGACGCAGCTTCAAATCGGAGGTGGCACGACGGAGCGCGGGAATACGGCTTCTGTTTTTTTGGGAGGGGGTTCGGGGTGGCAAGGGTTGTCTTGTTTTTCTTCTCGCCGGAAGGTCCTATTTACTGAAGGCAATAAATAAATGTTTCAGCAATTATATGAGGAGAACAGAGATAAGGAAGCCGAAAGAGAAAGGGATGGAGAGGCAGGGGGAGGAGGGAGGAGAGGCAGGGGGAGGAGGGAGGAGAGGCAGGGGGAGGAAGAAGGAGGAGAGAAGTGTGGCCCGCTGTTGTTGCGCTGCTTGCACACGCTTAGCGAACGGCGCGCGGACCCCCTCTCCCCCCTCGAAAAACTACACGGCAAAAGTTGGCGAAGAAAGTTAGCCATATCGTCGACTCTGCGACTCGGCAGAAAGTGGCGCGCGCGGCGGTGCGACGCCCAAATAAGGTGAATTCTACAGGCAGGGCGGCCAACTTTCCCCCGTCGGACAAAGGAGGAGAGGATCGGCGAGGCGGAGGAGGAGGCGGAGGCGGAGGAGGAGGCGGAGGCGGAGGAGACTCCAAAGGAAGCGAAGGCCGCGCCGCACCGCCCGGAGGCTGGGGGAGCGCCACGCCCGCCGCCGTCCACAATTTCAAGGCATTTCGCCTCGACAAGTGGCTTATTTTGAACCGCAGTCCGCCTTGGGCGCACTCTTACGACGCGTCACGTGACGTGAAAAATAATCCGGAACAGCGATTTGTTTAACGTGAGGCTGCTGGCCAGACTGTTCGTTCTCCAACGGACGTCCATTTCATCATTCGCACCTGCAAGAGCGACGCTGCTGCTAGCCTGTCTGTCAGGCTGCCTGCGAACGGAACAGATTTGAGGGCCATATTTACCCTTGTCTGTCCGGGGCGCCTCCGCCGGCCCCCCGCCGACCTCCCCGCCCTCCCCAGCCGCCTACTTTCATCTCGCTGTCTCGCTTGCTCTCGCTCTCGCGCCAAACCGACCATCAGCGCGGCAAAAAGCTCTCGCTCGTCCATCACCGAGCGGCCCTTGTTCTCGACTACTGACAGCAGTGCCCCACCGTGTAACACAGGGTGGCCGCCGACCAACTAGGAGGCACCGTATGTGTGAGAGAGAAAGGGGAGGGAGGGGAGGGAGGGAGAGAGAGAGAGAGAGAGAGAGAGAGAGAGAGAGAGAGAGAGAGAGAGAGAGAGAGAGAGAGAGAGAGAGAGAGAGAGAGAGAGAGAGCAAAAAAAAATAGCAGTGCGCGTTCGATAAGCCAGCTGCGGCATGATCCGCATGACGAGCGCGCGGCTCACTCACGGGTACATCAAAGCCGTGGCCGCAGAGCGCGTGCAGTGCATGTGCAGCAGGACCGCACCAAATCTGGGCCAATGCGGACGTTTTGAAAAAAAAAAACACAAATAAACTGCAGCGCGCTATGTCCATTTTGAATCACCCACGCAAACAGCAGACACTGCAAAGAAGAGGGAGAAGAAGGTGCAGGGGGTGGATCAAGTCAAGCTGCCCTCCGCACATATTGTGCGTCTCTTACCCGTTGGCCGCGGTGCGCATGGCGTCACACGGAATGGGCGCCGATAATGAGGAAGCAGACGGACGGACAGACGGCGATTCCTCCGCGACAATGACTTTGTTGCGAGACATGCCATAGCGTTTGCTGACAAACGAGCAGCCGGGCAAAATGAGCCGGCGAAAGCTATAGTGGTCCGATGTACTCGGTGAGGGGCATGGTGGGCCCCACTGGGGACCCACTGGGGCCTCTCGGGGGCCCCCCGGGGGCGGGAGGAAGCATGGCTGCGAGACGGCACTAATCACCATACGCTTCGTGTGTGCACACACACAGAACAGGTGCCGTGGGGTGTGCAGTGTAGCAGTCCAGCACACACACACACACACACACACACACACACACACACACACACACACACACACACACACGGCGTTTCTGGTCCAGATTCGAATCGGCATGGCGTATAATGATGACACGCGGAGGGAAGGCAGTGACAGCGTTGGTATTCACTGTGGCTCCTTTCGCTTCCTATTTTCCCCCTTTACCCTGGGTGTAAAAGGGGGCAAAAAGAGAGAGAGAGAGAGAGAGAGAGAGAGAGAGAGAGAGAGAGAGAGAGAGAGAGAGAGAGAGAGAGAGAGAGAGAGAGAGAGAGAGAGAGAGAGAGAGAGAGAGAGAAACAGAGCACCATAACACGCGAGTGGACTGCCTTGCTTTGACCGTAACGTGTATTTTTCGACATGGCGGTGCTGTCCATATGATGAAATATCCGGGCGAAGGAAATTGTGAAACTGAGATTTCTCTTCGATGGATCGGCTGCCGGCTGGTTGCTGCCCGAGTCGTGCACTGAGAGAAATGATTCGGCGTACGGACCAAATGTTTGGTTATCAGGCCTGAAGTGGGAACTAATCAAACACTTTTGACGTAGGGACGAAAACTTAAAACGCAGGGACGAAAACTTCAGACGTCGTCACTAAAGCGTTAGTGACGCCGTCTGAGTTTTCGTCCCTACGTCAGAAGTGTTTGATTTGTTCCCACTTCAGGCCTGATAACCGAACATTTGGTCCGTACGCCGAATCATTTCTCTCAGTGTGGAGGGGGGAGCGAAGCACATTTGGCGAGACGAGTCCGCCATTCACAAGCGACCGTCCAACATCATTATAACGTCCTTTTAATCCAATCATCGTTATGGAGGCCGGCGGGGGTAAGAGAGAGATAGAGAGAGAGAGAGAAAGAGAGGGGGGGGGTGCAGGGCAGGTGAGGAGGAGGAGCACGATGGAGTACTCGAATCAGCAGGGAATTAATTCAGTCACATGGTCCTTTCGGGGTGCGCAGAGAGCAAACCGAGAAACTCTGCCCCAGGTCTCCGATTGCGGCTTTTGCTCTATGTCCCACCCGTTCCCGGAATGCATGAAAGACCACACAAATCGGTGGGGGATTGAAACGGATTTGCGACCCAGAAAGGGTCTGGCTTTGGCACGGCGGCACGGCCAGGGTCCCCCGCGGCCTCGGCCTGGGCTCGGCCTGGGCTCGGCCCCCGCGCCGCACACATCTCCGGGCCGGGGAAATTAAATCAAAGTATCCACCCACAGCGATGTCGAGGCTTACTTTTTCTTTTCTTTCCACTCACCAGCGCCGCACGGAAATTTGCTTTTCGGACGACGGCTCAAAGAGCAGCGGAGGGCTGAAATATACCGGGGCGGATGATCGAGCGTCAAACTTGATTTAATTTCTTGTCGGGGGGGGGGGGGGGGGGCAATGAGAACGCTGCTATGCTGCTTTATTTCGGCGGTTAGGCCGCGCGCTGCGCCCTGACACCGTCCTGACGGCGCCGTGTCGAGGCCACGACCTCGGCGGCCGTAAGTAAGGAATGGCGGGATATTACAACGCCGCCGCCGCAGTTGTGCCCCTCCCAACCGCTTTAATATGAAGCCACACGGGTAAGCAGCGTTGTGCCGGTGGTCCTGCTGGTCCTGCTGGTCCTGCTGGCCCCTGCTGGCCCTGCTGGCCCTGCTGCTCCTGCTGTACTGTGCGCGTGCCGTCTGTCGCGGCTCGTCTGTCCCTTCCGGCTCACGCGGCTTGTGTGCGGGCGGACGGACGCAGCGGCTGCTTTTGCGGCTGCTGCTGCGGCTGCTCCTGGGGATGAGACTCTCTAATTCTGCGGTGATTGGCGATGTAACACGTGGGTGTAGACGGTGCGGCCGGGGAGGGGGGGGGGGGGCGGGGGGAGATATTTAAATTCGTCGGAGAAATAGAGAGGGCGGGGGGTGAATGTTCGCCGACAGAGAGCGGGAGAGGGGTAGAAAAAAAAGAGAGGGAAAAGTCAATCTGCAAGTCAAACATAGGGCCCACATGGTACGGTGTGAATTCCCAACACGCGCACACGGTACGGTGGAGGGGGAGAGAGAGAGAGAGAGAGAGAGAGAGAGAGAGAGAGAGAGAGAGAGAGAGAGAGAGAGAGAGAGAGAGGGGGGGGGTAAAAAGAGAATACTCGACGCTCTCGCTCTGCCCTCCCCCAAAACACGTGCGTAAGGGGAAGGGGTGAGGCAGGTAAGAGGAAAAGTGGGGGGGGGGGGGGGGGGGGGCAAGAGGACGGACAGTGGAGAGAAAAAAAACACAAACATGTGGTAGCTGTGGGCAGCCCCCGGGGACCTTATCAAACACGTGACCCGTGTGTGCGGAAGGACACGCCGAGGACATTACAAGCCACCCGACCAGCCCCCCGGGGAAGGTAACTGGCTGCATTATGGAAGAATTACGTCGGCCTTTGTGCCGGGCTGGGCCTCTGTCGGAGCCTGGCACCTCGGCCGAACAACGGCTTACGGCCCAACAAGTTGTGTGACAACGGCGTCGTCGTGTGCCAAGGCGGCGGCCAACGGCGGCCAGCGTCGGCCTCCGCGTCGAGGACCGCCGTGTCGGCTGCCGGTGTCCCGAGGACCCCGGGGGGACCCGCAGGGCGCGGAATGGTGGGTGACCTCCCCTCCCCTCCGCCATACCGAGGCGGCGTATAGCCAGCGGCCCCTGCAGGGTAGGCTCCAGGCTCCAGCCGCACCGCTGCCCTCGGGCTGCCTACCTCCCCGGCGCTCGGTGCACCGCCCAGCAGCGCCCCAGCTCCGCCTTTTAGCCGGCCAAGAGCTGCATTTGCATCCCGGCCGGACTGTTGCGGTGACGACTCACTCCTAATTTAACGTTAATGGGGCCGTACCGGCGCGCGCGTTGTCGCTGATTTAACGCGCCATTAACGATGAAACGCCATAACTCGTCGCGCTCGACTCGCGAAAATGGCCGCCGCAACGCGGGCGGGACCGCGCATAGTTATACGCGGCGGCTCCGTGCGTGAGTGCATATTCATGCGATGGGGCCGCGGGTTCGAGTACCGGCCAGGTTACAGCACGAAAAAGCCCTTGCGGGCTTTCAGCGCGCGGGCGGACCCACGACGGCTGAAACGTTTCGGGCCGAACGCTCTCCTTGTGGCGGAGGCCTCCCCCTTTGGCGACACATCACGACGGGAAATGATTCCATCGCTCGTGATTTATTTGATCCCGTCCTCTCCAGCCGGGATGCGCCCCCCCCCCTTTTGCGAACCAAATTTAATTTAGCCCTATGAAATATTCGTATAGTGGGTGGCGCTACACAGCAGATGAGGACGCCCCCTTCCCCCTCCTCTCTTGCCTAGCATTTGCATTGGTAATTAGTGTAGCTAAAGACTCCCTGGCAGGACGCCCAATGCATCGTATGTAGCACAATGGCGCCTTCGCTCTCCTCGAATGGTTTCGCTGAATATAAGCTCATCCCTGCCAACATGCCAACACGGCAGCAGTAATAATAACACATTATTGGGGCCAGCATTAGTGGGGGGATCGGCGCCGCTGCCTCGTGGCACTACAATGCGGCTATCGCGATAAAACACCTAGAAATATGGGAAATATTGTGGTTTTTCTTTCTTCAAAAAGAAGCTACAGTGACGCGAATCAAGCGGGCGGGATGAGAAAATCTGAAATCTCAGATGGAAGTTTTTCCCATCCAGTGGAGGATGCATTATTCACAGCATCTTAATGGCAGTCCTCGCCATCCAGCAAAATTCTGTTCTGCCGCTCCCTCTCCTCCTCCTCCATCTTCTTCTTTCTCCTTGCGATCCTTCCGGCTCTCTCCTCTTCGCCTCATATTTCCGTGCGTTGTATTTTGTTATTTTTTTACAAAAAATTTTGCTTTCCTGCCGTCCGCTCAGCCGCCAGAGAGCTCAGCTCAGCCTTGAGGGGAAGTTGCTGCCGCGTTGCTCTGTACACACGGGGATGATCAACACTTCTCGCAGCATCTTCCGCCTCCTCACTTTGTGGACCCGCGACGTGCGCTCGGCACTGAGAAGAAGAGAGGACGACAAGGAAGAAGGGGGAGGACGTAGAGGAAGAAGACAGAGAAGAAGATGGAGGATATCGCTTTACTGCACAGTTTCTCGTTTATTGAGCTGCTAGTTTTATGAGCTGTAGTTCGATTCTCTGCCCCCTCCGCGCTCTCCAGAGCAGGCGCCCCCCATTCTGACGGCGTGTTGTTGTCTTCTGCGGCGCTGCCACCGCTGCCGCCGCCGCCCCGCCCTCGGCGAGATCCGAAAAGGTCAGGGAGGAAAATACGATGCAAGGCTTTAGCTGCAGAGTGTTTGCTGATCAAGGGAAGTACTTAAGGGCCGCTGGGGGCTGTTAAGTGAGATTGCAGAGGGAAAGGGGGGAGAGGAAGGGGCGAGGCTGAAAGACCCGTGAAAAATAGAGACGCAGTCGGATGGGAGCACTTCGGTGAGTTTCTCTCTCTCTCTCTCTCTCTCTCTCTCTCTCTCTCTCTCTCTCTCTCTCTCTCTCTCTCTCTCTCTCTCTCTCTCTCTCTGTCTTCCTTCTCTAGGTGGTTGGGGGGTTTGGGCGTGACGCGCAGCGAGTCTTCGTCATAAATTGTCCAGAAACGAGAGTAGTAGGGCGCGGGAGCGGTGCTGCCTTGGCTGCTGTTTTGGCTGCTGCCGCGCTGGGCTGGGGCTCAACTGACAAAAGGCCGGATTGGGTTCTTCCCGGCCCATCGTTCGAGAAAAAGACGTTGTGCGCCGGGTACGACTTCGTTAGCCCATATCCCCGCAGTGTAGTATATGTATGAGCTCCCCTAACTTGAGGCCCCGCCCCCACTCTCCCCCTGCGGGCGCTTCCCAAAGTTTGGCGCGGAGGCAGAGCAGCGGGGGGCTGCGACGTCAATATCTAATTACATTGTACCGCGCCGCGCCCGCTGGAGACGTGGCGGGATGTCGTATAACGTAATTCCCGAGAAACTATAATCACAACGCGGTGTTTCCAATGGGATAAAGTGGGGGGCACGTTCATCATGGCGTCAATGATAGAGGACCCCGAAGTGGGCGGCTGCGTTGGCTGCCGCACCGTCTGCCCCGCACAGAGCTTCGCAGAGCTCGCGCCCCGGAAACTATGCTGCCTTTGTTTGTGCCAAGTAGGCCCATGCTTTGCGGCATGGCCGCCTGCTTGGTTAGCTTTGGACGCGACAAAGTTTTATTGCCTCGTTCTGACGGGCCGGCGTTCATTGTGCCGGGGCTAGCTCGAGGCCGCACTACTCGGCTAGCCCGGCCCGGCCCGGCCCTGCCCCGCGGCCTCGCGGCCCACACCACTTCTTACCAACTTTGCCCCGCTCGGCCTCCCCCTCCACGGTCATGCCGCTCTCAGCACGTGCTCGCGTGGGTCCGGGTTCGAATCTCGGCGCGCGCCGCCGTCTTTTCTCGGGTGTGCTACTTAGCACACGGCGGCAGTAGACAGAGGCCCTGCGCGACACGGCAAGCGGGCCACAGTAGGCAGGCATGGGTGGGAGGGGAAGGGCAGGGCGCGCTGCCTGCACCGCCAGGCTGTGCCGCCAGGCTGTGCCGCCAGGCCATCACGATAGGGTATGATGTGCGCTTGCAAGGGCGGCTGCCGCCCCCGTCCCGCCCGCCCCCGGCCCGCTACCGCCGCACGGCCAGCGCCGCGCACACCACGACGCTGCGCCACGACCCGCCCCCGCTACTGCCGCGGCGCGTATTCGCATTTTAAAATAGTCTCGAGAACAACACACACACAGCGCGCCCCGGCAGTCTCTCTCTCTCTCTCTCTCTCTCTCTCTCTCTCTCTCTCTCTCTCTCTCTCTCTCTCTCTCTCTCTCTCTCTCTCTCTCTCTCTCTCACACACTCTCTCCCTCCTGGCCGGCCGTGATCATCAACCGTGCGGAAAAGTTCCCTCATAAAATCCTGGTGTGAAAGCAATGGCCGCAGACCAGAGCAGCTGGTACTAGCACTAGCTGCCAAGGCCGCGGGCCGAGCAGGGCGCTGCTGGGCTTCTTACTGAGTCAAAACAAACGCCGGCCGCCGCCGACTTGTCCTTAGCGTGCGGACAGAATCATCCGGACTGCAGCAGCACCCGGCTGGGATGGGAACGGGCTGGGCTCCCGGTAAATGGCCAATTTTTGCCCGGACTGCGCTCCGAAAGAGGCTGTGCGGGCTGCTGCTGCTGCTGCTGCTGCTGCTGCTGCTGCTGTGCGGGCTACTGCTGCTGCTGCTGCTGCTGCTGCTGCTGCTGCTGCTGCTGCTGCCCCACGCCTCCTACCCTTTCTCCCTTTTACCGCGCTTGGCCCATTTTCCATGACCGGGTTCTCTCGCCGCCGCCATCAACTTGTCGAGCAGCAATATCGGCCGTAAACACAAAGCGGCCTGGGCAGGCGGCAGGCCGGCTTACACTGCGAGGGCCGTATCATTAACGCGTTCGGCCTAATGAGGTCTGTCGGGCCGTGTCCGATTCCACTCCAAGCCGCGCTGCCCGCCCCCAGGGCCACAGGTACGGCCGCGGCCATAGGGGGAGCTTGGGGTTGAAGTGTACACTCGCCCACTCCCCCCCCCCCCCCCCCAAAAAAAAAAAAAAATCCCTCGCTCCCGTCCCCGAAAAAAGATCGTACTAATTCACCAAAAATTTCACGCTCGGAATATATTTTAAATTTCACACTGTCAAACAAACACTTCACATTTTCAAAATCTCAAAAAAGAAAGTTTAACCAATTAATTCGTTCAAAATTTCCATGCGGGGGTAAATTGTTTTCCCCCGCAGCCATCTCGGGTCGGGGTGACGGCGGCGGGGCAGACACACAACAAGAGGCAGGCTGTTGCCTGGCTGTGTGCATCGAGAGGCCCTCGTGTCGGAGGGCCGGAGGGCCGGAGGGCCGGAGGGCTGCTGGCGCTGCCCTTCACCGGCTGCTCTCTCCTCTGTCTCCTCTGTCTCCTCTCTCTCTCTCTCTCTCTCTCTCTCTCTCTCTCTCTCTCTCTCTCTCTCTCTCTCTCTCTCTCTCTCTCTCTCTCTCTCTCTCTCTCTCTCTCTCTCTGCCGCCGCTGTAAAGAAGTTGAACGGCGGCCGCTTCCACAAGCACGCCAATTAGGGCTCGCTCCCTTTTACGTGAGCCGAGCACGTCGCAGCGTTTCACGTTGCCGCTGGAGGGGCTAACCTTGCGGCGAGCGGCCGCCGGTCGGAAGTGGCTGTTTGTCCCACCTGAGGCACGGTGCTGCTGCTGCCAATACCCTTGTGAAATGAGGGCGCAGTCCAAGTGAGCGGCGCGATCGGCTCAGCAGCAAGCAGCAGCAGTGTGAGGGGAGGCAGCACCTGTTGGAAGTAATGAGCAGTGCTGAGAAAGAGAAAACAGGGCCAAGGTGCGAGCGAGAGGGAGGATGCGGGGAAAGGGGAGGGAGGGCAGGGAAGGGCAGAGAGAGGCCCACTTCCATCCACCCTCTTGTGCGCAGCCCTGCCCTGGGGCGGCCCGGGGGTGGCCCGGGGGCGGCCCGGGGGAGGGGAGGGCGGACAAGCCGACTGCCTGGTGACGTCCCCGGCAGCAGCATGGCGGTGGCCCTCTCACGGCTCCTGCTCGCACCCCCTGGGGAGTCCAGGAGGGGGGTCGGGTCGGGTTGGGTCTTATCAGGCACCTGCAGGTGCGGGTCAGGCAGGACCCCCGCAGGGGGCCCCGCAGGGGGCCCCGCAGAGCGTCAAGGGCGGGGCTCAGCGTCAAGGGCCGCCCTGAAACGGATCCAGAGGAGTGCACTAATAGGCCCGCTGCGGCATGCATTAGGGGCGTGCGCGGCGAGAGGTCGGGGCGGGATGACTCACTTCTGGGAAAGTCCAGCTGCTCAGAACTCAAAATCGCAGAAATGGATATGGTTTACCGGGCGCACATTGAAAACCCTACTATTTCCCCGGTTGCAAAAACATATTTCCCTCTCCTCGAATCGCCCCTCATACCGTGACGTAGCACTTACGGGCCTTTGCACCTTTATTTCGCTGCTAACACAACACGTTTCGCTGGGCAATAACTGCCACGATGTAGCTGTTTTTTTGTTGTTTTGTTTTTGTTGTTGTTTTTTCCCTGTGGAGTTTCTTTTTTCGTCCTCCCGCCCACTTCGCAGCTGGGGGCAGAACACGGCCCAACACGACAGGACCAGCTGGCAGGGGCAGGAGGCTCGGAGCTGCTGGAGCCGCTCCCAGCAGCGCGGCATGGCGGCATGATTCCCGAATCTCTTTTGCCCAGTGGCCGCCGACGGTGTTCGCCTGGGCTCCAGCAAGTGAAAAGGAGAAAGAGGGATGGAGCGAGAGAGAGAAGGGAGCGCGCAGAGCCGCAGGGGAGCTAGCAGCAGCAGCAGCAGCAGCAGAGAGAGGAGCGGAGCACAGAGAGCAGGGGGAAAAAAAAGAATGATGAAGGCAGTAAAGCAGCAGAACGCCACAAAACGACCGCCCGCAACGCTCCTTACAGCTGAAACTTTTATTTGGGAGCTTCTCAACGGATTTGAAGGTGCCACCAACAATAAGAGGGCAACGGGGAAGGAGGTGTGAGAATAAAGCATAACCAGGCGGCCTGGCCACTGCAAGGCCTGGCCCAGAGGACGGGGAGAGGCAGAGGGTCCGCAGGGCCGCACCACCGGCGGCGGTGAACAAGGTCTCTGATGAGCCGCTCCCTCCCACGCTTCCCTCCGGACGCGCACGGGGGAGAGAACTTGGCAAGGGGAAAGGAGTACCGGGAGTCGGAAATCTCGTTTCGTTACCTGCGATCCCATTATTCCGTTTCAAACATGACGAGCTGGTTTCCTTCCGCGCGATGCCTACGCCCCTTCCCCTCCTTCCCGCACCCACCCGCCCCCGGAATATTTTATTTATGTGTTTTTTTTTTGGTGGTGGGGGTATAATTTGCCTTTCCTCTTCCCATCCCCCACGTATATATGTATTTGTTTATTTTTTTTAAAGACAGAGAGATAGAGAAAGAGAGAAAGAGAAAGAGAGAGAGAGAGACAGAGACAGAGAAAGAGAGGGAGAGAGACTTGACGTTATGCCCCCTGGTGGAGCAGCGTCGGTCGGACAAACACCAGTTTTGGGTCGACGTAGCCGAAACCGACAGTGTGAGGGGTATGAAGTGCGGCGGGTAACTGTGCCGGGGCTGCGGGTGAGATACGTGCTCCTGTCGCCCTGGCGATAGGCTTTTGCGCGCCGGGGGCTCCGGCAAGGCTCGACGTAGTACGCCGCCGCCCCCAGGGCTTTTGCCTTCGCCGTGCCTGGAACAGAACAAGCCCCGCCCGGCCCCCAACCAAGTCCCGGACCACCCGCCCGCCCCCACCTGCCGCCCGCCCCCGCCTGCCGCCCGCCCCCGCCTGCCGGCCTGCCCGGCCTGCCCGCCCGGATTCCTATTTACATCTTCACAACGGCGGCAGCACGGCCCTCGCGCGTCGTTTCTCAAATTCCACAGCCGTCGCCCGGACCGGCGCCCGAAAATGTTATTGCACAACTAGGGCAAACAGCGCGTAGTTGGGGTCGCCGGGCGGCGCGGGGCAGGGCGGGTACCGGAATCTGGGGGGCGGGAGCTGAGCGCAGACCAAAAAAACAACTTTACATATTTAAACAACAGCCCAACAGCAGCCGGTCGCCCTGTGCCGAAAATTTCAGCGAATTTCCCCTATCAGACCTGTCCTTCTTTGTCGGAATATATAATTATGCAGCAATATTTTTTCCACTATGCCTACACACACACACACACAGACACACAGACACACACACACACACACACGTGTCCCCGTATTCATTCCCCTCGCTGCATACACGGCGTGGGGCCGCCACGACTACTGTCGCTTGTCAACTCTGTGAGATAAGTCGTAACAAGCGGCGTCGCCCTGTTGCAGGTGAGCGTGGTTGCCGTGGCTGCTGCTGGGAGATAAGCAGCGGAGCAGCAGAGGAGGGCTGGCAGAGCAGAGCTCGCATCGCAGCCCCCGGCCCGGATCATCCAACGAGAGCCCGGAATGGAAACGACAACTTGACCTTATTAAAGGTTTGTGTTTGGAGTGCGCACGGTCTGCCCGCGAGCGGCAGCCACACAGGCGGGCGCAACTCGCAGCGCCGCGCTCATCTAATAAGGACGCTTGCCAGATTTCCTGCGATCTCGTCGCGATCGGCGCGGAGAGAAGCTGCCCCCCGCAGAGTTGGCTGCTTTATTAGTTCTCACAGCAGCCGCGCCGCCGTGTTGCCGCGCTGCAGTCCGGAAATAGGGGGTGCTTCACGTCGCCGGGGGTCAATTTAATCAGACGTCGGCGAACGCTGCTGCTGCTGCTCCGTGTTGGTGTGTCGCTGGAGTGGTGCAGACAGCGCGCGGGCCGTGGTAAGTGAAAGCCAAGGGGGCCGGCCAGCGATCGGCCACTTAGCCTGGCCCCGGCCCCGGCCCCGGGGGTCGTCCCACCGGGGTAGTGTCACTGTATCCGGGAGGCGGGGCCCGGCGGCACCGGAGGCAGGGCAGGGCCGGGCCGGCCAGTCTGGGCCACCCTGGGGCCGGCCGCCAGCCACCACGCCAGCCTGCTGGATATTTGATCCCGCCCGGTCCTCCGCTCCGGCCGAGGGGGGAGGAGAGGAGTCCCTGGAGGCCGGAGGCGCCCGGAGGCAGGTGGGGTGGGCTGAACTCCGGGCCCCGGCCACACCCTCTCCTAAAACGTCCCGCCGTGTCCTTCGAAGGAGGCAGGCACATTTGCGCGCGCCTTTGCCGCGCAGAAACCGCTCAAGGGTTTCAAAACTCACCTCCGCGCCGAGCACCACCCTGCAGCAGCGGCAGCAGCGGCAGCAGCGGCAGCGCGCGGCGGCAACCTGTCGAGGCACAATCCGCTGCTAATGACGCAGCAAGCCTCGCGGGGGCTGCGGGGGCTGCGGGGACTGCGGGGGCTGCGGGGGCTACGGGGGCGCCAAGGCCCTCCCCGCAGCATTACCTCGCCGCTGCACGCTGCTTGGGCTGGGCTGGGGGGGATTCTCTCTTGTTGCTTGCTGAGCGGATTGCGGTTGAAAAGCGCCGCCGACAAGGCGGGCACGCCATGGACACGCCGCGGACACGCCGCAGACACGCCGTCAGCACGCGGAGCTAGGCCCTTTCTGTCGAGTCCGTGGGGCCCGTGTCATGTTACACCCGCGTGGACGCGCCCACCTGCCGCCGCCGCCGCCGCCGCCGCCACCGCCGCCACCGCCGCCACCGCCGCCGCAGCGCAAATGCGTCCATAAAATGAATAACCTTAAAAAAGGAAAAATTAAAAAAATCGGGTGCAGAAAATGATGAGAGGTCCTCTGCGTCGTCCGTCCATGAAAGGGCGGCGGCGGGGCGGCGGCGGGGCGGCGGCGGGGCGGCGGCCCTCTCCTCTGTGGCGTCGACGGGGACGGCGGAGCAGAGGCCGGCGGCGGTGACGACTCACGCACTGCCTGGTCGTCAATGGGAGCGCCGGGACCATTCAGCGTGCGCGCCCTTTTATCTCTTTCCTCATTGCGTGTGCTCTCCTCTCTTTTAATATCCATCCACGGCCGGGGCGGGTCCGGGGCCGGGGCCGGTGGGTGTAGCGGAGCGTGCCGCGGGGGAGGGGGCGGCGCCGGGGGCGGCCCACGGCCTCCACACCAGGTGCGGGGCTGCGCCGAGCTGTGCGCAGCAGCGCAGCCACGGCTGGTGGGGGCGAAATTGAAACGAGCCGGATCAGCGGCCGGAGGCTGCATGACACACTCACACACAGTATCGTGCAGAGTGCCCCCCCCCCCCGCCATCCCTTCCCTCTTTCTCTCTCTCTCCCCCATGCTTTATTCGTTTACCTTCGCTCTTTATTCTACCTTCTCTCTCTCTCTCTCTCTCTCTCTCTCTCTCTCTCTCTCTCTCTCTCTCTCTCTCTCTCTCTCTCTCTCTCTCTCTCTCTCTCTCTCTCTCTCTCTCTCTCTCTCTCTCTCTCTCTCTCTCTCTCTCTCTCTCTCTCTCTCTCTCTCTCTCTCTCTCTTTTTCTGCGGGCGTAGCGGCGGAAAAGAAATTACTAGCGGCCCAAGGCCTTTCTCTCTCCCCCATCCGTTATGGAGCCGACAACAGACACACACACACACACACACACGCACTCGCACGTCCCGAGTCCACACATGACAGGACCACGCCCACATTTGTGTCCATGAGGCGCACGCTGATGAGCGGCCGCCGGTCCCATCATGGCTGTTTCAGCTGATTGGGCGCCACCCATGCCGTAGGACCGAGGTCCCAGGACCGAGGTCCCAGGACCCGGGACCGGGACCGAGGGCCCAGGGCCCAGGCGGCCTGGAGACTGGATCGAACCGCGCGCTGCCAAACGCAAACGCGGCCGTGAAGGCCACCGCTGCGGCCGCTAGTTGCGGGGGTTCGTCGCCGCTTCGGCCGAAACTATTGGGACGCAAATTAGTGGGGGACATCATTGCAGCGGCCTTGGAGGCAGCGGCGGGAGGTGCGGGGGGTCTGGCTGGAGACGCGCTGCTCGGCCGCGGGATCGAAACGGCGCCGCCGCCCCGATGCAAATGCGCAACGAGAGTTTTAATCGTCCGTTTTCCCTTTGATGGGAAAGCGGAGCAGGCAGCGGGGCGGGGCGGTGCCACCCAGTACTATGGTGGCGCAGCGCTGCGCCGTCGAACTCTTCCATCTGGGTGAACGTCGCTTCCAGTCCAACCGAGTAAGGTACAAGATACACGTCCGAGTAATCATTGCGTCCCTCTGCTTCGGACGCAGCCGGTCGGCTTCCGGCCCCGGCCCTGCTTGTTGAGCCGCGCCTTCTCCGGCACATGCTGCACTCTGTCAGGTTTCACCTCTCCCCTCCTCCTATCGTATATCCACGCTCGCACTCACTCGCATCAGACCGGCATTTTGAGTTGCTTTTCGCGGACGTCCTTCCCTCGCGCACAGATGTCTTCTTACACTCAACTACCAAGTAAGTCAAGAAATTTCAGTGTGCCTCGAACGCGCCGCGGCAGGCGGTGCGGGGAGGTCGGAGCGCGATACTCACTTGCGTCACTTTCTTTCTTACCAAGAAACGGGTCGGGTAAAGCCGCCTTTGGCGCTGGACTCATGTCTGCTGACGGCACGCCGGCCGTTTCCAGACCATTTCTCATTTCGACGTACGGCACTGTTCCACTCGGTCTGTTGCGCACGGTTTCAGGGAAGCGCCCACGTCTACTGAGACTTTCGTTCACCGCTCGCCTTTGTGATCCTCGCTGCTACTGGACCTCTCCGGGCCGAGCTGTGCGCTGTGCTGCCCCCGCCGGCCATGTCCTGTCCACACACTGCCGCTCTGCTGCTGCTGGCTCCCTGATTCCTCTCCGCTCGCTGTTGTCGGGATCCTGACGGAGAGGCGCTCAAGGAGCAGGAGCCGCAGGGCACTGCAGGGAGGCAGGGTGGGGCGGGCGAGTGCGGCCGAGCCCCAAGCCCCGACACCCATCCCCGAGCTCTGGGCCCCGAGCCCTGGGCCCCGAGCCCTGGGCCCCGAGCCCGCCACAGCCGAGCTCTCGAGTGCCTGACCCGGCCGAAAATTCCGGTTACGATTACGACCGGAACTACGCGCTCCGGTCGTAACAGTCAGAACGGCCGGAATGCTACTCCGGCCGTAAATTGGGACAAAGTCCGGTCGTAGCCCAGGAGTCCGGTCGTAATCCGGGGTCCGATCGGATATGTTGGTATACGGTCGTAATGGTGACTCCGGACGGCGTAGCACGTTCCGTCCGGACCTAAGATATTATGTTCAAAGCCGCACACCTCTCGCAGTTAGAATGATGTACCCATTTTAATTTCGTCCATGGGACGTGTAAATCACGCTCTGTCCAAATCTGTTGTCGGTTTGTCGATATCACCAGCCGTTCGCGAGATGCCAGAAAATAGTTTTCTGATCAAGCTCACATTGAAACTGGCCTACTTATTTCTCATGTAGACAACGCATACCAATTTTCAGCTCGGAATTCCCAATACTTTAGATTTTACTGCTATGACAAATCGGACAGGAATCGAAGAGACCGGTCGTACTTTCCAGGTTCCGTCCGTGCGTTATGTCTCGGCCGTAAAATCTCACATTACGGTCGTACGTAGCCATTCCGGCCGGACCACTGCGTGCGTTCCGGCCGGAGCAGCTTCACTACGACCGTAAATAGGGGCACCGGTCGTAAAACCAACAGAGTACGGTAGGAATTTAGATTCCGGCCGGAAATTATGCGGCTTTACGGCCGGAAATAGGATTCCGGTCGGAAATTATGCAATTATACGGACGGAAATTCATTTTACGGCAGGAATCATGGCCGGAATTTTCGTCTGGGGAATTACTAATGCATAATCGTGGCGTTCCATTCTCCCTGCCGCCGCCACCACCAACACCACCGCCACTGCCCCCGATGTCACAGAGCGGAGCGGCAGGCACAGCAGCGGGCAGCTGCTGCGTTGCCCTCCAGAACGGGGCAGCCTCGCTAACCCGAATAACACATTCCTGACAAGCCAGTCATGCGGGGTGAGCAGACTCATCTGCGCCGCCGCCGCCTCGCTCGTCCATAAAAAAATGTTTATCGCCATTCGGCCGGTGTAAAATTATTATTACACATCGCCCCCCCCCCCCCCCATCCCTCCCCCTCCCCCCTGGGTTTTCCAGAGGGGAACCAGCAGCGGCGGCACGGGGGAGGATGTTGTAGAGGGCGCCACCGAAAATTTCGGGACGCCGCACGACAGTCCGTGAAACTTTGATGACGTCTCAGGCGGCGGTGTATGTGTAAGCGCGCGCGCACACGCCCGCCGGGATTAACCCGTTTAACGGCGGTCTCCGAGCGGATTAGCAGCGGCACGACCGGAAAACACACGGCAGTGCCACGGCAGTGCCGCAGCAGTGCCGCAGCAGACCGCGGCGCATTAGCGCGTTATACACCCGTTTGGCATCGCGGCGGGAGGTCCGCGCCTCGGAGGGGTCGCCATCACGATCACGGCCTCGTTTGCGAACCGCAGCACCAGGCCGCGCTGACCGGCCACACTCACCGCTGCTGACTATGTGGCCGCACTCTGAATATTCCGACCTCTTTTCTTTTTTCTTGTTTTTCAAGTGGTGCACACACACACACACACACACACACACGCACACAGACGAACAAACCGAGCTGAGCCGGCCGCCCGCGGCGGGGGCGTATCCGAAAACATTATGCCGGAGAGAGGCAGAGAGGGGAAATGATGGAAATAGGGGGCTGGAGGGGGGGGGCCAAGAGAGGGAGACAGGGAGACAGAGAGAGAGGGGATGAATTAACTGAAACTGTTGCTGGACCGGATAGAGCAATAATGGACGCTGCGCTGCTCCAGCGCGTCGGGCCGACTGTCGCACATACGTGGGTCTGCGCGCTATGGCAGGTGGGCGCCCTGTCGGTCCCCCTCCCCTCCCCCACCATCTCCTCCGCGGTCCCCCTCCTGCCGCAGGCACATTAGGGGGAGCCCTGGTCCTGCCGAGGCCCCCCGGGGGGGGGGGGGGGACTATATAACTAGCCCGAAACTCGGGACAGTCGTAGTGGGGAGCAATGTTTACACCACTTGAAATGAAAATTTGACCCCCCGCTACAACAAGGTGGTGCGCGGTGCGGGAGCGAGAGAGAGAGCGAGAGATAGAGCGAGAGAGAGAGAGAGAGAAAGAGCGAGAGAGAGAGAGAGAGAGAGAGAGAGAGAGACATGCAGCGAGAAGGCTCACATTGTGGCCCGTGATGTATAGTACACACACCACGAAAACAATTAACTTCATGCCAAGCTGGCCGAGGTGGAAGGAAGTATCAGGTTGTTGTTCTCTCTGCGCCGGTAGCCTGACGACGGTGGCAGACCACGGCGGCGCAACAACTCGCTCGTCACCTCCGGGTCGGAGGTCGACACACCCGGCGACTGGGAAAGAAAGGAGAATATTTCTTCTCATGAGAAGCCTCGGGGAGCGGCAACCGCACCAACCGTGCGTTCAAAAGTGCTCCCGGGGAATTAATTAGCACTGTCAAAACGGGGAGGAAAATTAAAAGAAAAAACACAGCGGGATTTTGAATTTTTTACAAAGCGTATCAACTGTTACGTGGGGACGCCCGGATGTAGGCGCCTTGGAGGTAGGCTGACCCGCCGAGCAGGGCTGTCCAGCGGGCTGGCCCGCCCAAGAGGCTGCAGGCGCCTTGGAGGTAGGCTGACCCGCCGAGCAGGGCTGTCCAGCGGGCTGGCCCGCCCAAGAGGCTGCAGGCGCCTTGGAGGTAGGCTGACCCGCCGAGCAGGGCTGTCCAGCGGGCTGGCCCGCCCAAGAGGCTGCAGGCGCCTTGGAGGTAGGCTGACCCGCCGAGCAGGGCTGTCCAGCGGGCTGGCCTATCCACCAGTACGCAGGCGTCTCTGGAGGCTGACGCAGCTATCACCAGGCCAGCAGCATCCGTCCTTCCTCTCGTAAATGAGGTGGCTGGATGCAACGCTGCCCAGCAGACGGGATATCACGGCCAGGGCCGGGCGGAGGGGGGATTTGCGGTGCGCATTCTGCAGAGAGCGGCGCGAATTGTTTGCCGGGCGCTGTGCGCACTAAGCGCGGCCCGAGCGGCTCCTCCTGGCCTCGCCTCGCCCCTGCAGCTGTTGGAGTATCAGCGGGCAGTATGCCCACCGCCCACTCTCGTGCTGCCCGCTTGGACCCTTATCTGAACCCTCGCTCGGCTCTCGGCTCCCTCCCCCTGCCCTGTCTCCGCAGCTTGGCCGTTAGAGTGTGTTGTTACGATCTAAAAGGAAGTGAGACTCTCCGTCGCCGCGGTGTTCGTGTTGTTTTCGTTCGCTTCCACGGGCATAGCGCCGCCGCCGCCAGTAGGGGAGCGGCGACGCCGTCGTCGCCACACGACATCGGCGACCTTCGACCGCCCCTGCCGACGACGCCCTGCCGAGGCCCCGCCGGAGCGGCAAAACTGGCGTGGGCGGCAGCAGAGGATGTAGTACGTGTTATACCACGCTGGTGCTGGGGGCGGGGGGAGCGCAGCCGAGCGCAGCACTCAGGCTGCCCCGCCGCTGTGCTGCGCGCTGTTTGTTGTTCCTTCGCGCTGTTATTTCAATTATTACTCACTCTCTCACGGCGGCGGTGCGGTGCGGGCTTACGCCCGTGGATTTGTTATTTTGCAGGGTCCGGGATTATCCTCTCTCGCCGCTTCACTCTCTCTCTCTCTCTCTCTCTCTCTCTCTCTCTCTCTCTCTCTCTCTCTCTCTCTCTCTCTCTCTCTCTCTCTCTCTCTCTCTCTCTCTCTCTCTCTCTCTCTCTCTCTCTCTCTCTCTCTCTCTCTCTCTCTCTCTCTCTCTCTCTCTCTCTCTCTCTCTCTCTCTCTCTCTCTCTCTCTCTCTCTCTCTCCCTCTGTCTCTCACACGCTCACGACGCGGAGGTCGCGCGCCACGGCTAAAGTGCGGCCACTGACGCGCGCACGCACACACACTCGTCTTCTATTTCAAGGAGCCGCAGCACAACTCGGACCGGAGGCGCGGTGCTTTAACTGTCTTATTCTCTGGTTTTCCGTTTTTTTTTTTTTTTTTTTTTTTTTTTTACGGGACGGAAATACTTCCCGCCCTCGCGCGGCTGCATGGTCAGCGCCCGGAGACTAATTCAGAGCACATCAGCACCTGTGGAGGACGTGGAGAAGACCCTCCGGCTGCACGATGCCGTCGGATGTGGAGTGAAGGCGGAAAGGAAAGGAAAAGAAAGTCGCAGACGCCGCCGCCGACGACGGTTTTCCGCCGCCGCTCGCCCTCTGGCGGTTCTCCAACCACCGCGGCCGCCGCGCGCGTGCGCCGCTCGGAAAAGTACACGATACGAGCAGTTTTCTTCTCCCTGTCGGCCGCCGCCACCGCCCGCTGCGTGGGCCGCGGTCTTGTCGCCGCGCCACCATTTAATTGCCACGGTAACGGCGTTCGGCTGATTTTACTGTTGTTGTCCGCGGCGGTCGGCGCGGCCACAGCCGCAGCCACGGTGCTGTGCCCACGTGACCGTGAATCATCATCTGAATCACAACGGCGGCGAGGCTGCGCCGGCTGCGTGCCCCGCCCAGGTTAGTGACCAAGCACACGCGCGCGCTGGGGGGCCACGCGCTGGCCACGCGCACCCCCCACACGCACGCACGGGTCATCAGCGGCAGCAGCGGCTGACACGGCTGGCGAGGCGCTAAAGTCACTCACTTCTATTAACCTGTCGACACGGTTTTTGTCACCCCACCCCTCCCCATGCCACTGCCGTGCAGGAAGCCGTAAAAAGTGTCCCTCACGGGAGGGGTGGGAGCGAGAGGGGGGAGGAGGAGAGACCGATAATGTGCAATGGTCAGACAGAGCAAGGAGGCTCGCATATCGACATGTGTGCGTGTGTGTGCGGCAGCGCTGGTGTAGAGCAGCACTGCTACATTGGTTTCCATCTCTCTCTACCCCCACTCTCAGCTTCTCTCTCTTCTCTCTGTCTCTCTCTCCCTCCCATGTGACAGCGCGGAAGCAAATGGCTACAACTCGAGACTCTGTCAGGCAGGCACCGCAGGCACCCCTCCTCTCTGATCTCCCTCCCGCGGCGGCGTTTACGTCCAATAATTTAACGCTCGTGCCTCATCTCTGATCACGCTGTAAACACACGCACACACATAGCCAACCGCACGTTGCCTGAACGGGCCGGCCGGCTTCAATTCCCGTTTTTTTTATATTTTTAGTGGTGTACGCTTCGGTTACAGTTCACCCGCCAACACCGGGGGCTGCCGCTGCGGCGGCGGCGGGTTCGGTGGTCTCTCACCTTCCCCCCCCCCCCCTATCTCCTCCCTCCCGTCCCACCCACTTGGCAAGACATCAAATGGAACACTATAATGTACATTCCTTTGCATCATGTTGCAAGGAATTCGCAAACGGGGCCCTTTATTTTATTTTCGGGGTGCATATCCTTTATATTGGCGCGTTCGTTATCTCGCTCGCCGGTCCCTCGTGGGGGGGGGGGGGGGGGCAGAGTCCGGTGTGGCAGTGATGGCATGCCCCTGCCCGCCAAGACCGTGGAGATCCCCGACACAGCCATGGGGATGGCGGCGCTCTGGCTGTGTTCTGTGTGGCGCCACCGTGGCCTCCTTGACGTCGAGCGAGCGCGCGGAGATGGGTTGGGTTCAGCGGCACCTGATGAAGAGGAGGACGGCCGCCAAACTACCGGCGGCGATCATGGACGTGCTGGCCAGCGTCTAGGCCTACAACACCAGACGACGGATGCTCAGGCTGATGATCGCTCCCGGCATTATGTAGCCTCCAGCATCCGGGCCTAGACGTCGAGGACGCCGCTGGGAAAGCGACCAGTACGCGCGGCCTGGCCTGAGCCTGCCGGGCGTCGCACACAGGCCGTCATGCGCCGCCGACCCACCGCAACGACCGGACCGGACTCGGCCAGCTCACAATGCCACCGAGAACGATATGTCACAACTATTTGGTAAGGTCAGACAGCGCAAACTTCTAACGCGCGGCCCGGGTACGTACATCCCACAGCCGCGCACGGTAATGCTGGCGCTGTCTGACCCTACCAAATGGTCGTGACATATCATCAGCGAGAGCTAAGCTTCCAAACTTTTGACGTTGGCTCGTGGCTGACGCCGTGGCGGAGATACTGTCTGCTCCGGTAACCCTCATGATGCCCGCGTTTTGTTTCCGCTGATGTTCTTCTTGACTTCTTCTCCATTTCCGGTTTGGACCTTCTACGAAATACCCTATTGTTAGAAAAGACGAGTGCTCCTGCTCACAGCGCTCGCGCAGTCGAAGCCGAAGCCGGCTGTGCGCCACCCTAGCCCCAGTTCTCTACAACTTACTCCACCCCCACCCCGCCCCCTATGGCGGAGCATGGAAACCATGCCTCCTCTCTGTCATCCGCGCCGCATCCAGGACGCCGTCGAGCACGTCCTGTCCATAGCGCCACCCGTGCGCTCGCGTTCGTGTTCGCGTTGGTTCGCGTCCGAAGCCTCCCCTCCCCGGCTGGTGTGCCCCCAAGTCATGGTCATGGGGGGGGGGCACATGGTTCGTAGGGATTCTGTGCTGGGGGGCACATCCAGGGGGGGGGGGGGGGACAAACGGTCCCTTTTACACCGACACCGCGGCAGGGCGGCCTGCGGCCTGCCCTCTAATTTGGCAAAGGCGGCCACTGCCGGGGGACGGCGGCGGCGGGCGGTGACTGTGCGGGGGCGGGGCCGGCACCGCTGTCGTCACCGCCATCAGGTTATATTTCATTTTGCGCCGTCTCTCTTTCGTCCCCGCGTTATTTCTCATTTCCCTTCGTCCGTCTGGTGGCGGCGCGCGAGCACGTGCGGTCATACGCGAGTATTGTGCGCGCGTGTTGTTAGGAATCCCCCCCCCCCCAACCCTGCCCCTGCCCCTGCCGTCTCGGCGGCACCGCTGACCGCAACAGCCACAAACTGCATCTGCGTAGGAAACGCTCGGCATATTTCTTCCCTTTCTCAACGCGCCATTTCGCGGCGGGACACGACGACCCCTCTCTGGTAAAGTGAGGGGAGGACAGAGAGAGAGAGAGAGAGAGAGAGAGAGAGAGAGAGAGAGAGAGAGAGAGAGAGAGAGAGAGAGAGAGAGAGAGAGAGAGAGAGGAGAGAGAGGGATGGGAAAAAAGGACAGAGAGCAAGTCATGTCGAACGCAGAAGGCGATGCGCGCGCGCAGAGGCGTGAGGGCCGTGAGGGTGTCTGCCCAGACACATAGGGGGGGGGGGGGGGGGGGGGGAGGTTTTGTTGGCAGAATGGCAAGAGACACATCTCGTACTGAAAAGAGAGATATGTGTGTGTGTGTGTGTGCGTGTGTGTGTGTGAGGGCGGCGGAGGGGGGTAGAAAAGGAATTGGACACAACGAAGCGTCACGAACAGTCCGAGGTCACACAGGCGGCCGGCTCCGGCTGGACACCGCGTCCCGCGTCCCGCTCCGCCTCGGACAAGGCATTCCTGTCCGGTCGTCCTCGGTGACGCGTCAACTCCGCGACGGCGCGGCGGGGCGCACGAGTTTGATGTGGGCATATCGTCATCCCCGGCGGTATCCGTCGAGGCAGGCGGTGCGGAGGGAGCGGGGGTGGGGGCGGGGGCGCTGGGAACGCGCTCCTGGGGGCCCCAATCGATGGGTGGCGCTGGTCCCCGCCTGCCCCGCCCCGCCACAAAGAAGCGAAGCAGGAGACCTTCCAATTTCTTTTTCCTCTGAAGGCCGCGCACCGTTTTCATTATCAGATCCGTTGTATTTCTCGGCGGTGTCCCGGCGGTGTCCCGGCGGTGTCCATGCTCCACGCTCTGCCTGCTCGCGGACGTCCTATCTTCCGCTCTTTGTTTTCGAGCATGAGACCCAGCGGGCCCGCAAACTTACTTAGTCGCCTCGAAAAATATATAGTAGACTCCTGCGGCCCTGCGGCCCCCGATGAGCGGGAGGAGAGGCGCACCCCACTGCTGCTGATGGCGTTTTCATACCGTTATTTATAGGCTTGTTCCGATATGCGGGAGCGTATGAAATATATACCGCCTCAAACTTTAGACTTTCTCGGATTTATTAAACAGCAAACTTTGCTGGCCTCTATCCTGGGTGCGTGCGGGGCAGATGCATCCTGCAAGAGCCTTTACTACCCCTACCTGCGCGCCACCCCTGCTGTCCACCCCCGTTCATAATGGGGGGGTTATACATGCAGATATATAAGGTTATAAATTATAAACATATACGTTATAAATAGTTCTGAACATAGCATGCATAATTATATATTAATTTATATGTAACCATATATGGTTATGTATGTGCCATATATAATTACATATGTGCTAATTGAGTCTTATATAAGCTGTATATAGTCGTGTATATCTTATGATCATGTATAGAGTCATATATGAAGATACATAGAATGTGCATTCATTTCCAACTATTACCAGGTGTATCATTGGCCCCGGGCAGTTTCGGTTTTAGGCAGTCCCGCAACACACTATCTCCGTCTCTTTCTGGCTCGGCCAGACGCGTGAGACAGAAAGAGACGGAGATAGTGCTTTGCGGGACTGCCTAAAACCGAAACTGCACGGGGCCAATGATACACCTGGTATACAATTTAGAAATACTTTGTTTATAATTCTGTATACTTACAGATTACGTTATATATCTGCACGTAAAACTCATAACGCACATATAATTATATACAACTCATTTCACCCGGGCCGTTATTTCCCGCAAGTGCTGCGTGCTTATTGGCTCCGCGGCGGAAATCGCTGCGAGCCTCGAATATTTTGCAATCGATAGTAGTCGGCTGAACACATAACTGGGGGCACAGCCTCATCGGCAAATGCCTGTGGGGCGCTGGGGCGCGCGCGCACACACACACAAACACGACGCTTCAACACGGCTCCACCGGGCACATCAAATCACACTGAGAGAAATGATTCGGCGTACGGTCCAAATGTTTGGTTATCAGGCCTACGTGGGAACAAATCAAACACTTCTGACGGAGGGACGAAAACTTCACACGGCGTCACTAACGCTTTAGTGACGACGCTCGAAGTTTTCGTCCCTGCGTTTCAAGTTTTCGTTCCCTTCGTCAGAAGTGTTTGATTTGTTCCCACTTCAGGCCTGATAACCAAACATTTGGTTCGTACGTCGAATCATTTCTCTCAGTGCATCGACATCCGCTGTAATAATCATCGGCGATGGCTCCGCGCGTGTGTGCGCTGGGCTGCCGGGGGCCGCGGGGGCCGTAGAGGGCGGCCGTTGCCACAGGCAGGCCTGGGCGGGCCCAGGCATTCAGCCCGCACGTCTCTCTGAGGACCTCGGGCCCGCAGGGAGGCCCGGCTCCCGGCCGCGCCCGTGTCAGAATCCGCGGTGGAGGCGACGAGAGAACAGGCGACAATGGCGCACGCCAGAGAGCGCACGCTGCTTGAAGGGGGGCGGGGGGGGGGGGGGGCCGCACGCCGTCAGTGGGGCACTGCGGGGCGGTGTTTAGGGTGAGGAGAGAGAGAGAGAGAGAGAGAGAGAGAGAGAGAGAGAGAGAGAGAGAGAGAGAGAGAGAGAGAGAGAGAGAGAGAGAGAGAGAGAGAGAGTTTTCCTAAGGTGAAAGGGGTGGAAGGGGTTGGAAAGGCGGCGTCCCGTAGGCACGACGTTCATTACTCCCAGCTTTGTCACGCCCCCACCGAGCCCCCGCCGAGCCCCCGCGGCCCCCGCCACACCGTGCGCGCAGTAGCTGCCTGGAGTGCCCCCCCCCCTTCCCCCCCCCCCTCCCCGCTAGCGCGCTAACTTGCTCTCATTAAGGCAGAGGCCAAGTGCTCAACTGATAGGAGCGCGCACGGCAGCGGCCGGGGGAGGTGTGTGTGCGCCGGTGTGCGCGCGGCGCGGACTGCTGCTGTGGGAAACCTGTGTTCTCAGTGTCCCCGTCACCGAATGTTGAATAGGCGAAAATACCGGGTTCAGATACTATGGTGAAGGGAGGACCGCAGCAGCAGCAGCAGCAGCAGCAGCAGCAGCAGCAGCAGCAGCAGCAGCAGCAGCAGTGGTAAAGCGGCGGCTGCGGCGACTCCGCGCTCTGCAACCGACCTTTCGATGTCATCAAAGTCAACGAGCGCACCGCTGCGGGGCTTCGGGAGGTAGTGCTGCTGCTGCTGCTGCTGCTGCTGCTGCTGCTGCCGCTGCTGCTGCCGTTTCCAGTGGCAACGAGCAGCCGCCTTTGCGAGTGCTGCGGGACCACCGCAGCGCCGCGCGGCCACCGCCCCGGCCCCGTTGGGCCCCGCCGTCTCTGTGATGAAAGCACATGAAAACTTTCAGTGATTTCCAGCAGCAGCAGCGGCAGCGGCAGCAGCAGCAGCGGCAGCAGCAGCAGCGGCAGCAGCAGCGCCGCCTAGCTCTCCTCCCAAGTTGTCGCCGTCGCCGCCGACGCCGACGGTAAACAGGGGCCGGGCCGAGGGGCGGACGCGACAAAGACCGGGCCAGGCCAGGCAGTGCGCAGAGATCAAGTCGGCAGATCAGCGAGGGGGTCCGGACCTCTGTCCGGACCTCTGTCCGGGCCTCTGCCGACGACTCTGTCCAGGACTCTGTCCAGGACTCTGTCTAGGACTCTGTCCAGGACTGTGTCCGGGGTCCCGCCCTCATACCCACAGACCCTGTCTGACGGCTTCGAGCGGCTGCACGCTGCTGCTGCTGCTGCTGCTGCTGCTGCGATGTAATCGAATAAAGGAGGCCCGTGCTCTGTCCCCGTCTGTCCGCCGCCGTGTCTCGCGCTGCCGCCGCTGCCGCCGCTGCCGCCGCTGCCGCTGCCGCCGCCGCCGCTGCCGCTGCCGCCGCTGCCGCCGCTGCCGCCGCCGCCGCGCGCGGCCTGCACTCACTCACTCGGCTCTGGGCCGGGCTGGGCTCGTCCCTGAGTGCCCACTTGGCAACATCCGAGTGGAAAGGGGCCTCAGCTGCATTAAGGTAGCCGCCTGTTGTGTGTGCGTGTCTTGGCCGACGTATCAGGTGCGTCCCCTCCGCCCCCAGCCGCCCCCAACCGCCCTCAGCCGCCCCCAGCCTGCGTGCGGCTGCACCCCCCGACTCACCGCGGGGACCGAAACCGAGACGATCGGAGCCGATGTCGGACCTGTCACTTTCAGTTTCTTTTTCTAAACTAAATTTACAATTACTTGTCTTTTTACAAAATATTCAAACCGCTGTGTCTGAGCTGTCTGTCCTCCGTTGCGCCAACTGCACCGTCGGGCTGGTCGCGGACTACGCGCCGCGCCGCCTCGGGCCATGGGCCCCGCAGCACTCGGCAAGCGCCTCGAACACGGGTTTATATTTTCCTCAACAAAGTTGCCCCACGCCCCCTCCCCTCTGAGCCCCCCGGCCCCCCTGCCCCCCCCCCCCCCCCTTTCCGACACAGCTAGCTGGTGCTGCCCCCACGCAGACAGACGCAGCCGCACTCAGGGCGCCGTGGCGCGCGCGCGCTGGTCAAGAAGTGCGGCTGTTTCTCAAAGTGAAAATGCGAAAAAAGGAGAAAACAAGAGATGCCGAAGAGGTGTGAGGAGGGGACGTTATTCGCACGCAGCACGTGCCGCATGTTGTTACTTTCCCACTCACTACGGTGGACGTTAGAGGGAGAGGGAGACGGGGGGATGTCGTGAGGGTGAGAGAGACAGGAGGGCATCCGCGCGCCGCGTGCCGAAGGTGACAGGTGGGGGCAGCTGGGCACGAGACACGCATAGGTGCGAGAGAGAGAGAGAGAGAGAGAGAGAGAGAGAGAGAGAGAGAGAGAGAGAGAGAGAGAGAGAGAGAGAGAGAGAGAGAGAGAGAGAGAGAGAGAGAGAGAGAGAGAGAAAGAGAGAGAGAGAGAGAGAGAGAGAGAGAGAGAGGGGGGGGGGGCAGGTGCAGCAGCGGCGGTGGCGGTGGCGGTAAACGTCGCGGCGCCCAACAGCGCCAGCTGTTCCTTACCTACAGCCCATCCCTCCCCCTTCCCCTCTCCCCCCCATGCGACTCCTCTACCTTCCCCCCCCCCCCCCCCGAGCGTCTGCTGGCAGCAGAGTCAGAGGCCAAGATGCCATAAATAGCGGGCGGTGGAAAGGGGGAGGGAGGGAGAGAGAGAGAGAGAGAGAGAGAGAGAGAGAGAGAGAGAGAGAGAGAGAGAGAGAGAGAGAGAGAGAGAGAGAGAGAGAGAGAGAGAGGAGAGAGAAAGAAAGAGCGAGAGAGGAGGGGGGTAGGATATGAAGGTGGATGAGTACACGACAAAGGATAAGATGGAGAGCACGAAAATCGCCATAAAATCACTGCTTGAAAATCTTGTTTCAATTTTTTTAAATGAAATTTCGCAGTGACCGGTGGGGGAGGGGGGGGGGGGGTCATCCCATTAGGCGGCCAGCACCAGCGCGGCGCGTTGGAGCGCGAACACAGCAGGTGCCACATTGTACTCGGCGCTGCAAAACAAAACGCGGAACGGACGACAATTGCGGTCTTGTCGAGTTCTCGCGGCAGCCTCTCCCCCCGATAAAAGCTAGCGCACCTCTGGGGCTGGACGGAATGCAAACGCGCGAGCACCGGGTTCGAGCGGGTTGACAAACACGCGATTTTCATAGTCTCTGCGGCGTTCGTTCTTGCGATTTTTTACTTCAGTTTCGGGCCGCGCCGAAGCACCCTATGTTTGAGGCCCGCGCGAGGTTACGTCGGGGAGGCGTCGGGGACGTGCGCTCGGACGCGCGCACGGTAATGCGTGTGCCGGTAATTAAGGAGGAATATGGCGGCGGGGCCGCTGCGTTTTGGCAACGCTGTCGCGGGGCATGGGAAAGGGAAGGGGAGGGAAGGGAAAGGGGATGCCAAGACGGCGGCAGTGCAGCGCCGCTAGCGTGCCGTCAGACTTTCTACTCTCTCTCTCTCTCTCTCTCTCTCTCTCTCTCTCTCTCTCTCTCTCTCTTTTATCCCTCACTCTCACTCACACACTTACTCACATATCCTTCTCCCTTCGTCCCACGCTCGCTCTCTTTCTGAGGCGTTCTCTCTCGCTGGCGTCGTCACAGCCGCACTGACGTAATCCGCGACACGGACTCTGGGCTACACGGTGGCACGGCACGGCACGGCACGGCGCGGCACGGCACGGCACGCCACGGCACGGCGCACAGCCCTAGTCGACCCCGACCTCAGCCTCGTCTCACAACGACGGCCCGGCTCCACTCCACACCCACCCGCCAACGCAACGCGCGTTCCCTGCTCAGGCGTTTGCATCCATATTGGCGGGGACATTTTGCAGATGACTATACGAGGTGAGCTTCATATCTCCCTCCAAATAAATATCAAGGGAGCTGCTGCCGTAGGGGTCTTTCAAATGCCACGTGACCGATTTAAAGGGGGGGGAGGGGTCTGTCAAAAGTCACGCTCCTTTATTAAATGTATTGGAAGGTTAGGTTAGCCGTACCTCGCAGGGGGAGGGGAGGGGTCAATAATTGTGGCCTATTTTGTACCACGTGGTATTTGAAAGGCCCCGTACCTGTCAGGGGCTGTGAGCGTTCTGAGCGGGCTGGGCCGGAGTGGGTTCTGACGAGACGTGTTCGCCTCGCCGAGGGTTTCCCATTCAACCCGAGCGGAGTTTGGTTAGCAACGCAGGCAGATGCGATGCGCCTCCCTCCCGCTCTCTCTCCCACCGCCTACTTCTTCCTTGCTCTCACGCGCTCGCTTGCTCTCTCTCTCTCTCTCCCTCTCTCCTCGCACGACGAAAACGTTGGGGCGTGAAGCATTTTCTCCGCTCTGGTCGTCATCATCTTGATTTCCTCGAGCTCCTCCGCTCCGCGCAACACCTGCTGTTGTCGCCTGCCGAGCGGGCCTCTTTACTTCGCTCCACTCTAAACAGGACAGAGAGAGAGAGAGAGAGAGAGAGAGAGAGAGAGAGAGAGAGAGAGAGAGAGAGAGAGAGAGAGAGAGAGAGAGAGAGAGAGAGAGAGAGAGAGAGAGAGAGAGAGAGAGAGAGAGAGAGAGAGAGAGAGAGAGAGAGAGAGAGAGAGAGAGAGAGAGAGAGAGAGAGAGAGAGAGAGAGAGAGAGAGAGATGCAGGCAGAGATGCGTCGGCCTGGAAGGGGAGGGCGTCGGAGCGGGCTGCTCATTATCTCCCCCTTCCGATCTCCTCTCCTTGCGTCCGCAATCTCTTCCGGTAGCGCGTACGTGAATTGGGCGGACGTGAGAGAGAGGGGGAGAGGGGGAAAGGCGGGGGGGGGGGGGGGCTCACTAGGGGGTAGAGAGGGGGAGGAGGGGGGGAGGAGGAATATCGTTTGTCACATACAGTCGGTGCCTGCCTGTCCCATGCACGGTGCACGGAAGGAAATTGACACAATTGGATCGTCGACACCTCCACAGACAGACAGGCGTGCGTGCGTGCGTGCGCGTGTGAAGGAAACGGGAGCGCGGCGTAAAGGGAGAGTCAAAGGGGGTGGAGGGGGGGGGGGGCGTCAGTCCGAGTGTCTGCTCGGTTAATTGGTTCAGATGCAGGAAATTAGATCAGGTCTTGTGCTTAGTTTGTTTTTTGTTTGTTCTTTTCATTCCGTAATCTTGAAAGCATAGAGCACTGCTCTCTCGAAGATGACTGGAGACTGGATGTCTGAAGCGCTGCTAGTTGATTTGGATAGGAATGAACCAGCGTGAAAAGGCTCGAGGCCGCCCCGCCCCGCCCCGCCCCGCTGAGGCCGCGGTCGGTGGACGCCGTGGGCGTGGCGGGGCGGCCGTCGGCAGGGGCCTGTGACGTCAGCCGCCACCAACGCACCTGTACAAGTACAATAATAGAAGTGATTTCTGAATGGAAGTATTGTGTCGGTGCTTCCATTAAACGATGCCAGAGGGTGACATTGCTTCTTTTTTTTTCCTGTCGGGATGGCAGAGAACAAAAACTTATTATTTCCAGAATATACATATATTATATTCTACTTGAAGCGTGCGAGCGTAAGAGCACACAAAATAACGAGGAGACAACAACAGCCAATTTGCAAAAGCGAACGAGCGAAACCAATAAATATTCAGCGACACCCCTCGTCCCGGTCCGGGCCGCCTCACCGTGTGTCCGAGACGGCGCGTGGCAGCGCGTGGCGGCGCGTGGCGGCGCGTGGCAGCGCGTGGCAGCGCGTGGCAGCGCGTGGCAGCGCGTGGCGGTGCGTGGCGGGGGCGCGCGCGCTGCGTGTGCTGTCAGGCAGGGAGCGCGGAATGCGACAGGGTCTGGTCTGGGAGGCCAGCAGGATGACCCTCATGTCTGGCACATTACGGGCTGCGCTTGGCTTGGCCTCTCTGTGTTTGTGCCTGTGTTTGCGGCGATGTGTGTACGAGTGTGTGCGTGTGTGTGCGGCTGCATGTGGCATCATGTATGTCGTGAGGCATTTCAAAGGGACACAGCCGTGCTGCCCCGAGCGCTGGCTGGCGCTGGCTGGCGTGGTTGTGGCCTGGCCTCGCCCGGCCCGCCCTGCCCGCCCCTGACTTGGCTTCCGGCGTCTCTGGCTGTGTCCTCCCACTTCCACCCCAGCGGTTTTGTCCAAAAGGGACGACAGGGGCTCGGCCGGGACCGCCGGGGCGCCAGGGCGCTTCCATGCGGACCCCCGTAACCGGCGCGGCACAGACAGCCTCCGATCGCCTTTGCCTTTGGTCCGCTCGCTGGACTGGACGCCCTCGGCGGACGCAGCAGCCAACGGCCAATTTTCCGCCAGTTCTGGACCTCGCAATGCAGCGAGAGAGAGAGAGAGAGAGAGAGAGAGAGAGAGAGAGAGAGAGAGAGAGAGAGAGAGGGGGGGGGAGGGAGGGAGAGACACAGATAGACAGACAGACAGGGGGTGGCGGGAGGTGGAGAAGGGTACCGCCCCGAGGCTGAAAGGAGAACGTGATTTTCGGGCTGCATGAGTTCGAGAATGAGGATGGTAGCAACAAAATAAAAATGGAAGGAAGAAAGAGAGGGTTGACTTTTTCACGGCGATGCAGAGACAGTATGGAGGATGCGGGTTCAACCGCCTGTCCCGCTGGCAGCAGAGTCTGCACAGCGCATTGTGCGCGCCCGGGGCTCGGATTAGGGTAGCCCGGCGTGAGGGCGAAGCGGGCCAAGCGGCTCAGGATGGACCGGAGAGGGACGCGGTGCGGGAGCGATGCAGCCGTTGCAAAATATCACTCCTTTGATACATTAACGTGTTTTTTTTTGTTGCTGTCTTTGTAAACGGTAGCGAACACAATGCTCGTTCCCAATTCGCACAAACTTTCCGTTTGACAGTATAGAGAGATTCGGGGATGACGCGGTCATAGTTTTCGCGTCCCTTTGTCTGCCCGACGACGACACAGTTTTACCGGGCGGCCACCGGGGGATTCGGGGTGATAAAACAAGAGCAGAAGTCTGACCAGTTGTCTTGTCGCCGCCGATTATCGCCGAGCTGAGCGGACTGTCCTGGCGGCCCTGGCGGCCCTTGGCGGCCGCGGTGGTCCTCACCGTCCTAACAGCGCCTGTCTGCTCGGCGGGGGCCACCGCCCCACCGCCGCGGGCCGCGCGCCGTCAGCCCGACTCCGCTCGCCTCGACCGGCTCGGTGGCGACGGCGCCAAACTTTTCGCGCTCGCGAGCGACTTTCTTTTCTTCCCTCCCCCGTGACTTATTGTTTCGGGGATTTCTCATCTCTTTCGCGACGGGGCGAGGAGGGGGCTGCTGGCACGGCGGGAGGAGAGGAGAGGAAATCAGAGCGCGCGCTGCGCGAAAACAAGGCTTCCGTGTGTTTTTCCCTTCCCTCCCCTCCCCCTTCCCGCTTCCCGCGCGCGCTCCTCCGGTAGTGGTGGCCGCAGCCTTGTCCAGCACGCATAACCAGGCCGAGGTCGTGTGCCAGTCGCGTGCCGGCCGCGTGTCGGCCGCGTGCACCGCGGTTATATTATGAACAAGGGTTCCCAGCGGAGGCCCCCCCCCCCCCCCCCGGCCCGGACACCGCCCCGGCCCGCGCCTGCAGGAGCACGGTAATGTCACGTGGCCCCGCCGGGAAAAGGAACTGCGATGGACACGCGCCGACAAGAAGAGTGATGTCAGCGCTGCGCGGCGCGGCACGGCGCTAGGTCTTGGCCTCGCTGCCATGCCTCTGCGCCGACTACAAAGTCGGCGGGGGCAGCCGGGGGCGGCCGGGGGCGGCCGGGGGCTGGGGGCGGCCGGGGCTAGACAAAGCCCAGCTGCAAACAGATGACATCGCCGACGACGCTGCTAACTAAAATAAGAGGCGGCTTAGGCTGGATTGCCCTGCGCGCACTCATCCGGCCGGACATAAAGCAGTGCCCCACCGCGGCGGCGTTTTCTCCTGGTAGTGCCTCATCACGGTGTGTCCTTGACGGCGTCCTCGGCGGCCCGGCGCGGTGTGGCGGCGCTCCCCCAGCGACGTGCGGCCGGCCGTGCCGAGGCCGTGCCGAGGCCGTGCCGAGGCCGAGCCGAGTCCCCTCACGCGCGCAAACCCACAATACCGCATCACGTTAACAAACCGCGTCATCTGACCACGTCCCCGCAGAGGGGAGGGTTGTCGGCCCCCTTCCACAACCCTCCTCCTCCTCGTCCTCACCGTCGTTGTCCTTTCGGTCATCATCAGCGACCTCACCGCTCGGAACTGGTCCGCCGAGGCCTGGCAGGGGCGGCGTGCTGGGCGGTGCGCGGCCGCAGGGCCGCAGGGCCGCAGGGGCGGTCGGGGGAGCTGAGCTGGGGGCGCTGGGGGCGCTGGGGGCGCCACCAGCCCTGATAGTCAGCCCGGATTGGCAAGGACACGGCGCCAGGCAGGCAAATAAGGGGGCGAGGAGCTCCGCAACCCCGCTGCCAGACAAGCAAACTCCGCAACAGACGGTCGGACAGACCCTCTGTATGGCGTGGCGGGGCGTGGCCCCACCAGGCACCAGGGCCCCAGCCCCACTGACACACTAGAGCGGTGAGCGGACAGCGGCCGGCCGAGCGGAGGCCAGCAGGGCGGACAGCACACAGCAGGGCGCACACGTTCGGCTGTAAAATGTGATAGCAGTCGTAAATTCCCCCCGGGAGTCCAGCAGCAGCTCGTCTGTGTGTGTGTGTGTGTGTGTGTGTGTGTGTGTCCGTCCGTCCGTCTGCAGCAGGGGGCGCAAGTGTGTAGGGGGTTAGGTGGTCGGCAATGATCACCTGCGCAGCGCCCTCTGCGCTGTGTGTGTGTGTGTGTGTGTGTGTGTGTGTGTGTATTCTGGAGCACTCTGTTGTCCCCCCACTTCTAGTCCCGCCCGCCCGAGTGACAAGCAGGGAAAGGAGAAAAGGGTGGCCTGGAGCAGCAGCAGCAGCAGCAGCAGCACAGTAGTTTGGTGGCGCCCTCGTCTGTCCGTGCCATGACGGCTGGCTAGGGCTGGGTGACTCCACGCCGTTGTCTCTGCGCCGAATAAAAGAGAGTCAGCGAGCGTAGGTCACCGATCCATTGAATCAACGCCATGCGCGCGACTTTTACGGCAGTTAATGCTGTCCTCCCCTCCGGACCGATGATGGTGCTCGAGTGGACCGGCTCAGCGGGGACCGGGGTCGGGGTTGGGGCGGTCGGGCAGGGAGACCTGTCGTTCTGTTCTACAATTCACCGGGACGAGAGGAAAAAGGTGGCAGGAAATGAACGTGTGACGCTCTCCAATCGCTCTCGGTTCCACTTTGTTGTCTGTCGCTCACTTTTTTTTTGACGTCAGAGTGGTTTTTTTGTGGGTTTTATTTGTCCTCCTATCTCCGAGTCGGTTATTGAGCATACTGCTGTACGCGGTGCACATACAATGGGTGAAAAAGGTAGTGCTCTGCACCGGAACGGTGATGTTATCTGGAATGCCTGAGAGATAGTGACGTTGCCGTTTCGTTTCGAATTCAGTCGCAGTGACAGCGGGGGTTGGTGACGTATTGGCGGCTATGACGGCTGCACATTTATTTCCCCTTTCAATGCACCCCCGTCAGGAGATCGTCGCACGGCATTCGTAAAGAGAGGGGGATGAGGATGAGGCCAGCGGGAAGAGTGAGACTGTAGCAGAGAGAGAGAGAGAGACAGAGAGAGAGAGAGAGAGAGAGAGAGAGAGAGAGAGAGAGAGAGAGAGAGAGGGGGGAGGGAGGGAGGGAGGGAGTGAGAGGGGGGAAGAGATGGTACGAAGATCCTTTGCCTCCCGACTACCGGTGGGAACGGGAGATACAGGAGCGAGGTGAAGGGTGTGTGTGTGTGTGTGTGTGTGTGTTTGTGAGGCGGCCATAGACGTGTGTTGTGAAAACTGCGATCGAGGCGACGGCCTGGCGGCCCTGTTAGGGCGGCCGGCGCGGGGATCGCGGGGGGTCCCGGGAGGCCTCCGGTGCGGCCGATGCGGCGCCTGGCCAGGCTGCTGCTGGCGCTGGCGTCGTCGTCGGCGCACCGGAACGGAAACTGGAATATCGCAAAATAGGAGGCGATCGGAAGAACTGGGCGCGCTCGCCCCATATTCTTCCCATATTCGCCAGGAATCCAGATTGGACGGGAGGCGGGGAATGAAAGGAACGTGGACTCGCCCGGCCCCGCTCACCCCATCGCCTTTCCCTTCTCGTTTGACATGGCCGGTATCTCTCTCTCTCTCTCTCTCTCTCTCTCTCTCTCTCTCGCTCGCTCTCTCTCTCTCTCTCTCTCTTGCTCTCGCTCACTCTCTCTCGCTCGTCTTTTCATCTCTGTGTCGCGCATATCTGTCTCTTTCATACCTGCTGCTCCGCCCGGCGCCCCGGGGTGTTGATTAGTGGCCCCGGAATTCCTAGCCTCGGTGCGGCCGAGGACACTAATGGGATGGGACGAGACGAGAGACCTTGAAGAGGAAGATTGGCGGCGGGCAGCTGCAGAGCCGGCGTGGGAGGGAGGGTGAGAGAGACAGAGAGAGAGAGAGAGAGAGAGAGAGAGAGAGAGAGAGAGAGAGAGAGAGAGAGAGAGAGAGAGAGAGAGAGAGAGAGAGAGAGAGAGAGAGAGAGCGAGAGCCAGCGCGGAGATATGTCCTCTGGATTTTCACTGAACCTTGTTTCACTTGCGTCAACATGCCGTCCGGGTGGCCGAGATTCCCATCCCTCATGGCCGCCGCCGGCCCACCGACCACCGCCCCCCCCCCCCCCCCCCTGCCCCGCCCCGCCCTGTCCCACTCCGCCCTGCCCCGCCCTCCCCGACCGCAAAACATGGACGGGATCTCCGGCAGGCCGCCCCCCGGGCAGCCCCCCAGACCGCCCACGGCCCCGGGCCCGCCACATACCGGCCCCGATCCGCAGTCTCGCTTCGATTCTGAACGCGGAGACCGCAAAATCGGCAACGAGAGACGAAACGGGGCCGCATATTACACTCACCGCCGGTAGCGAAATGGAGGATAACGGTCTGAAATGTGGTGTTTGTGAAAACGAGCGTGGACCACACGCGGATGCATCGTGATCCGCCAGACAATTTGGCGCCGGCGTTTGGATGGGGCCGGAGGTATATTATTTCCGTGTTTGCCGTTGAGAGCTTCAAAGGCCGGTGGGGGTAGAGGGGTGCAGACATCGATGGACACGGGATGTGGGGGCCCCGGGGGAAATGGGGAATGGGGGGGGGGGGGGGGGCGCTCGCTAGCATCGTGCTGACCCGCCGGGCGAACATTCAAAACAAATATTTACTGAAATCATGCAGCCCGCGCTGGCCTCTGCTCTGGGCTGGGCCCGCCGCGGACCTCATGCCGACCCGGCCGGGACGGGGCCGGGATGGGAAGGGTCGGCCTCTGTGGCGCTCGCGGAACTCAGTAATAAACCACCGTGTTCGGCCAGAGAGGATTGCGATGGCGGCCGCGCTGCTGAAACATTTCAACATTCGGCGCCGGCTAAATAGTTGAGCGGTACCATTTTTTCCGGCCTCGGCTGCGCTGCTCCGCACTTGATTGGCCCGTTCAGCCGGACGGCGCGGAGGGTTTTAGTTGGTAACACGGCGCCCTGCCCGTGGCCCTGCTCGTGGCCCTGCTGGTGGCTCTGCTCGTGGCCCCGCGCGCGCCCTACAAAGTTTCCCCAGCCGGGCAGCACGGGCCCGCGACCACTCCCCTGTGAAAAGTTTCCAGTTGGCGGTGTCGCGGTCGAGTTTCCCTGCTCGAACACAACATGGAGGCCGTGGCGCCCGATGGCCCGCTGGCCGTGGTCGTGGTCGTGGACGCTGCGGTGGACGTGCTGGTGCTGATGGCGTCCAGGGTGTTGCCTGACCGCCCGCCTCACCCCCTCCCCCCTGGTTGCGGGTGCGTTGTTTGCTCGTGGCAAGAAGATTTAGGCCCGGAGCTGTGAAAAGCACTGGGAAAGCCAGGCCCAGGCCCGGCCGCTGGGGGGCCGCTGGGCGGCCGGGGGCGGCCGAGTGGCACGGACAGACGGACGGGCCGGGCGAAGCGGGCAGTCGCATGGCGCCGCTCCAACAGCAGCGTAATCCACAGTAAACTCGGTCACCAGTACCGCTGCCGACGCCGTCCCAAACACCCACAAGCAGCTCCTCCAAAGTCCCGCCCCGCCCCGCCCCGCCCCGCCCCGCCCTGCCCCGCCCTGCCCCGTCCCACCCTCCACCCTCTCCCTCGGCCCCCTCCCTCTCCCTCACTTAATTCCAGGACGCCCGAGCTTGGAGAGGGCGGCTGGGCCTGGGGCCTGCCGGGGCCTTGCTGGGGGCTGCTGGGCACGCCCTCGCAGAGGAGGCCGGAGTGGCTTGCGGTGGATCCTTCGTTCGACAACACGACGAGCCGACTAAACTCGAAACCCCCACCCGCCGCCCCCACCCTGCCCCCACCCCGCCCCCACCCTGCCCCGCGCACCCACCGTTATCCCGCTCCACTTTGGTTACCTTTCTCGCCCTGATCCGGCCGGCTCTCCCACCGGCCGCCCTGTTGGCATAATTGATATTGACAAGGCCCTTCATGTTGCAGGTGCGGACCGTGCGCGTACGACTCGCGCTCTTCATTTTGGACTGCTACCCGCAAGTATTGTCAGAATAAAAACGTCGGATACTAATTTAAATTTGATTTTTCAAAAACAATAAAATCCCCCCGCGTTCTCTTGAAGCGAACAACACAATTGCTTTGAGAGTCCGTCCCTAAATAAAGCGATCACTCTGAGGCCGTTAGTGCAACGGCGGTGGCGCGTCCTTGGCGGATCCAAAACATTGTATTCGCGCTGCACAAACAGCAGAGTCATCCCGCTGTTTGCACTCGCTCGCCGGTAACGATCGAGCCGCGCGGCCTCGTGTATCGGGCGTGTCTCTGACTGCGCGTGCGTCTCGGAGATATGTGTGTGCACAGCGAGCAGGGCACGCGCCTTGGAGACTGGCCGGCCTGCCCGACAGCGGTGTACAGCGGGCTGGCCTACCTTCACGGCGCTCCATAGCTGCCTGGTAGGTAGGCCGGCCTGCCCGACAGCGGTGTACAGCGGGCTGGCCTACCTACACGGCGCTCCAAAGCCGCCTGGTAGGTAGGCCGACCCGCCTAGCGTCGGTGTTCACCGGGCTGGCCTACCCGCTGGTGGCTTCAGGCTGCAGAGGCTCGCCCCGCCCGAGGTCAGGCCAATCTCAGCCGCATGCAGCTGGCTCACGCCGCCGTAAAATCGCCTGTCGTTGTTGCGCTGGCTGTTGTTGCCGGGTAAACGAATGGGTCATAATGAAAACTCGGCGCAGCGCGGCGCACTATGCGGCGGCGGCGCTACACAAACCAGAGCAGCTGACGTGTTTTCATGGAACTGTGGGGACGGTGGCTGCCGCCGCTGCCGCCGCTGCCGCCGCTGCCGCCGCTGCCACCGCTGCCGCCGCTGCCGCCGCTGCCGCCGCTGCCGCCGCTGCCGCTACTGCTGCTGCTTTGTATGCCACGCTCTGGAAAACACATTCACCGTGCCGTCCATGTGACCTCTGGTGTACGCTGGGCGGCGGCGTGGGAGGGTGGGGGAGACGGGCATTCCCGAAAAGTTGTCTTCCTTTCCTTTCCCTTTCAGCATTTTTGGCACCCTTCCCGGCGCGCGTCCCGACTGCGGCCCCGCCCGCTTGCCTCTCCGCGCGCTGTGTTTGGACCACTTTCCTTTCCTGGATGCCCGCCCGCCCGTCCGCCTCGCCCGTCGCCCCCTAGAATTTGCATTCAGGGCAGAGAACTTTCGCGCACACCGCGCGGGGACCCGCTCGGCGCGGCAGCGATGGTGCGGCCGTGGTGAAGGTGCTGCTGCTAGGCTGCGCGTGCACCTCCAGCTGGAGGGCAGGGCCGCAGGGGCGGAGAGAGAGAGAGAGAGAGAGGGGGGGAGGGGGGGGGGGAACGGGGAGGAGAGAGAAAAAAAAGCAGTATGAAATAAAGTACGGGCCGCAAACAACACGACCGAGAAGAAAGGGGGGGCGGTGGCAGCGCCGTGAGATATGACTGCCGGGTGAGAGGAAATGGTTTCTGCGGGTGCGGGGTAGCGGCGGCGGCGGTGGTGGTGGTGGAGGTGGCCGGGGGCGGCTGGGGGGTGGCCGGGGGGTGGCCATGGACAAACAGAACATTAGGCGAGGGGATGACCTCGGCCCGCCCGACACATTAGTCACATCGGATGGCCGCCGGTCAATCACACGAGCGATGCCTGCCGCCGCAGCTGCCGCTGCTGCTGCTGCTGCTGCTGCTGCACCGCGTCCAGCCGGCCGCCGCTGGGCTGGGTCCCCGTACTGGTTCCCACGCAGTATAATGCGGACTGGCAACTCGCGTCATAAATTTAGAGAGAGAGAGAGAGAGAGAGAGAGAGAGAGAGAGAGAGAGAGAGAGAGAGAGAGAGAGAGAGAGAGAGAGAGAGAGAGAGAGAGAGAGAGAGAGAGAGAGAGAGAGAGAGAGGCGCCCGGTAAGTCCTGCGCTGCCCGGGAGGGTGCTGGAAATGCGTGTCACATTGTACTAGTAGTTTATGATGTCGCGGCTCCGTGCCAAAACTTCTCTGTCTCTGTCTCTTTCTCTCTCTCTCTGTCTCTGTCTCTTTCTCTCTCTCTTTCTTTCTCACTCCCTCTTCCTCCCTCTCTCTCTCTCTCTCTCTCTCTCTCTCTCTCTCTCTCTCTCTCTCTCTCTCTCTCTCTCTCTCTCTCTCTTTCTCACTTCCTCTTCTCTCTCTCCCTCTCTCTCTGTCTCTCTCTCTCTCTCTCTCTCTCTCTCTCTCTCTCTCTCTCTCTCTCTCTCTCTCTCTCTCTCTCTCTCTCTCTCTCTCTCTCTCGCCCTGGTGAGCTCATTATTATTGATATCGTACGGGTACAACCGCTCTGCCGCCGCCGCCGTGGAGCCGGCCGGCAGCACTCGGCGCCCCGTGACCAGCGACCTGGATGACGCGCTCGGCGGTACTCGGCGGACCTGCTAGGCTACGTTCGGGTGGACGGTAAACACCGACGCGCCAAACACAAACACGGCAAGCACAGCGCTGCAGCAGTGCGTCGGGGACGGGACGGGACGGGACGGGACGTGACGGCGGGCGGGGAGATCTTCATCAGCGGGACAACCATGCCCCGACGCGCACGGGGCCCCCTATACCACTGCAATCGCAGCGTGAAAGAGAGAGACACAGAGAGACGCACAGAGGGACAAACAGAATAGGCAGAGGGGATGCAACGCGGACCCGGAACAGACAACTGACATGCGGAATTCCGCGCAGTTAGGTGGTTCTGCGCGACGCGGCCGGGGGAATTATGGCGTGGGCCCGGGATGTGCATCACGACCCGCGGTCTGCCCCCCCCTCTCTCTCTCTCTCTCTCTCTCTCTCTCTCTCTCTCTCTCTCTCTCCCTCTCTCCCTCTCTCTCCCTCTCTCCTACGTGTGTTTGGCGCTTCCCTAATCGCCAGCAGTCCCGAGCCAGTCCACCACGTCGTGGACCATAACTCATCCCACAGGACCGGCCCCCTTGACCAGCGCTGGACCCAGCAAGCCCTCTAGCCTATTTGGACCAACCCTAGCTAGGCCCTCTGGTGATTCGCAGAGACACGGAAAAAAAAGTGGCCCGGGAAGGCTTCTGGAAGTTTCAAATTGTTAGAATCATGTAGGACCGTCGGCAGTATAAAACTTATTAGCGGAGTCAGCACCGCGGGGGGAAAAGAGGAGGGCGGGAGGAAAAAAAAAGAGTTTGTGGAGAGAAATTCGGGTGGCCGTTGACAGTTCGGGGTCGGGAGGGTCGATCAGTCAGCCCCTCCTGGGTGATGCATGTTTAATCAGTTTCAATAAGTAAACAGCTTGGGGATGTTAATTATTTTCGTTTTAATCAGCACTCCTCTTCGTGCGTCCCCTCTCCCGCCCTCCCTCTCTCCCCGACATTGTCTCCTGCTGCCTCATCGTGTATGTATGTGTCAGATTCAATTTCGTCCTCATCGGTGCGGGAACGAAACAGCGGGGTAAAAAACAACATAAATCTGAAGTGGCGTGCAAACCTTGTCTCATAGAAAATGTGCATTGCATTCGTCTTTGTCGTTTTACACATTGCGTGCTTCTGGGCACTTTTGTTTTCTCTTCCTTCCGCCCCACCCCCCAAAAATAACAACAACTACAAAAAGCTCGGGCACGGCCACTGAGTGTCAGGCATCGGAGGACAGGGCGCCGCCACGGGCCGCCACGCGCCGCCACGCGCCGCCACGCGCCGCCCGCTGCTTGGGTACTGCCAACAGGAGCAGACGGCGTAAATATTTGAGCGGCACTCGTCGTGCTCAACTTGCCGCGCAGTACGGATACTTGGTATGTGTGTGTGTGTGTGTGTGTGTGTGCGTGTTGTTTGCGTGCCTGTTCGTCGCGATATCCGCAGTGGCACCGCCATCTCCTCCCCCGGGTGTCCCTCGGTGCAGCCCCACAACAAGCAACATGTGTATGTGCACGCGTGAGCACGCGAGTGTCCGGGTGGAGGGGGGGGGGAATTTAATCAGTGCGAGCACGGCGGTGATTTCGGCCATGTGTATGTGTGTGTGTGTGTGTGTGTGAGAGAGACACGGACGAATGTGTAGATCCAGCGCGGTGGGGGTGGGTATACCTGCTTCACGCCCGCACCACCGACACAGCAAGGTGCGTCCGGTGCGGTGAGTCAGGCAAGGGTTAATAACTTTATTCCTCTGACTGGGCGAGTTTGCATATATTACACCTCTCTGGCAGGTGAGAAAAATAAATCAGGACTCAGTTGGCGTTTTTGTTTTTGTTTTTCTGTCGTTGTTGGAAATGGTGGAAAAGAAGTGAGGGTCTCGCTACCTGACGCCAGCCGGCCGAGTCCACGGAGGAGACTGACGGTCCAGGCAGCTAGGAAATGATGAGCGCGTCCCGTCTCGGCGCAGTCAGCAGAAACCCCAGGGCTGTCCTGACTCAGTTCCTGGGGCCTGCGGCGGCTCCGGGGTGTTCCGGGGTGCTCCGGGGTGTTCCGGGGTGCTCCAGGGTGCTCCGGGGTGTTCCGGGGTGCTCCGGGGTGTTCCGGGGTGCTCCAGGGTGCTCCGGGGTGCTCCGGGGTGCTCCGGGGTGCTCCGGCCGGCTCCGGGGTGCTCTGGGGTGCTCCAGGGTGCTCCGGGGTGCTCCGGGGTGCGACGGGGTGTTCCGGGGTGCTCCGGGGTGCTCCGGGGTGCTCCGGCCGGCTCCGGCCGGCTCCGGGGTGTTCCGGGGTGCTCCGGGGTGCTCCGGGGTTCTCCGGGGTGCTCCGGGGCGTGCCGCTCCGTTCGCGTTCCGTCAGCACCTCAAGGAGCCTTATTGCCGGCAGCGGGGAGAATTATGTTCCGAGAAAGGCACACGATGCAATACAACGCAGTCAGGGTTGCCGGGCCTTGTGAGAGAGAGAGAGAGAGAGAGAGAGAGAGAGAGAGAGAGAGAGAGAGAGAGAGAGAGAGAGAGAGAGAGAGAGAGAGAGAGAGAGAGAGAGAGAGAGAGAGAGAGAGAGAGAGAGAGAGAGAGAGAGAGAGAGAGAGAGAGGGGGGGGGGACGGCGGGGAAGCCGGCTGCAAGTGCGAGGGAGAGAGGAGAAGGAAAGGGGAGGGAGCGTAGGGGAAAAAATGTAGGGCGCTGGCGTCAGATGTTTTGGCGCCCTTAACGTCAGCTTTTCCCGCCTCATCTCCAAAACACGTCCGCCGCCCAGCCGGCCAAGGGCGCGGGCGGACCTCAGCGTGGGCGGCAGAGGCAGCCAGAGGCAGCAGCTCGGCAGCATTGGTACGCTGCTGCTTGTTTCAAAATAATGACCGCGGAAAAATGAAAAATAACAAAAATTAAAGAATTCCGGAACGAAAGGGTGCGCGGAGAAATGTGTGGCCAACGGTTATACGTGACAGGGAGAGAGGGAGAGAGAGAGAGAGAGAGAGAGAGAGAGAGAGAGAGAGAGAGAGAGAGAGAGAGAGAGAGAGAGAGAGAGAGAGAGAGAGAGAGAGAGAGAGAGAGAGAGAGAGAGAGAGAGAGAGAGAGAGAGAGAGAGAGAGAGAGAGAGAGAGAGGGAGGGAGAGAGAGAGACGGCAGGCTCGTGGTGCAGGGGTGCGAAAAGAGACGCGGAGACAGGCTTATATGTGTGCGGGCGCGGCGAGGATGAGGAGTTTGGCCGTGTCGAATTTTGACGGGCAGGGACGCCACCTCCATCAGCGCGCCCATCACAGCACGGCGCAGCGCCGACCTTTCGGCCTGCTGACGCCTCCGCCGCCTCCGTTGGGAGTGACGCCGCACCGCCGTTTCCGACAGCTCATCTGCGAGCGCAGGGCTCACCGGGGGCCCCCGCAGCCCCCGCAGCCCCCGCGGCCCCCGCGGCCCCGCCCCCGCTGCTAGGCACGGTGCTCGACTCGGCGGTGCGGTCGGAGGGGCGAAAAGCAGCCAACGCAAGCATTCCCGGGCCTCCTGCTTCGCTATCTCCCAGCCGGAATTCAGGGTGCGCGGCGGGGAAAGAGACAGAGAGGCAAAACGAGCGGGAAGTGGGACAAACCAGCCACCCAGCGCTGTCGCATTCGTTTTGATGATGATGATGGAGATGGCTGATGGCAAATGAGTCAGGAATTATTATTATAGGTGGGCTGTTTTTGTGCTGATGTTTTCACGACCCGAAAAACAGTAATATAACGTCCGCGCTCGAAACTCTGCCATACCAGGGCTACTATCGAATGGGGTTGGCGGCTATACATCCCATCACTTTTGTCGCGCCAAATCTAAATTGGAATTATTGCCGGTCGATGGGGGGAGAGGGAGGGGGTGCCCCTTCCCCCGTGTGTCCCCCGGTGCACGCGTGTTCGCAGAGCCGCAGCCGGAGGGTAGGGCCGTATAAATTCGTCTCGTTTCTTTCCCATGCGGAGAGGAACGAGGGGGGGGGGGGGCGAATCGCTCATTAATCGCGATGCTGGCAGTGCATGGGCAGTGCATGCACGGAGCGCGGGCCGGGGGCCGGGGGGCGGGAGGCGGGGGCCGGGGGCCGGGCCGGGTACCCTTGGCAAGTATGTCGGGTGAGGGGCGGGGTAAGGCGAGGGATCCGTCTGCTCAGCGATTCCTCTGCGGTGCCAAACTGTCACGAAGGGCCACGCCGCGGCCACGCCCGGGGGTAAAAGGCCGCCGCCGCCGCTACCGCAGCAGCAGTGGAGGCGGCCTGAGCGCGGCAGCGGCGGCAGCGGCGGCAGCGGCGGCGGCGGCGGCGGCGGCGGCAGCGGCGGCAGCGGCGGCAGCGGCGGCGGCGGCGGCGGCAGCGGCGGCGGTAGCGGCGGCAGCGGCGGCGGCAGCGGCGGCAGCGGCGGCGGCAGCGGCGGCAGCGGCGGCGGCAGCGGCGGCAGCGGCGGCAGCGGCGGCAGCGGCGGCAGCGGCGGCAGCGGCGGCGGCAGCAGCGGCGGCAGCGGCGGCGGCGCCAGGCGGTGACGGACGTCCCCCGTCCCACCCTCTCGCGCGCATTGTGCTCACTTAGTCACATTGTGTGGCGAGCAGGCGCCTGGTACAGTATCGAATGTCAGGAGCGCACAACTGTTGCCACCCGGGCCGAGTCGGAGCACGCGGAGCGGGCGGGGACCCCAGCCCAGCAGCAGCGCCGCCCTGCCGAGTTGTTGCGTGGAGTCAGGCAGAAGTACTGTACCTTCACGACATTTGTACCCGTGCGGGGGAGGCAACTGCTCTGTCGCAGGATAACTGTATCGCAGGCGTTGGGCCGCGCCGTTCGTGAACCACCACCGCGAATCGAAAAAGGGCGACGCAAATTGGGAGTGGCGTCGGGTGCATGTCGGGCCTGCACACTCCGCCCCGCCCCGCCCCGCCTCGCCCACTCCCCCGCCAATTTCCCTCTGCCGCACCAGCTCTCTTCGCCACTCTACGCGTCATGAATTTGCCATCGCTGATCCCCGGCCGCATATGGCCGTGATGAAAGGAAAGGGCTTTCGGGCTTTTGTGGAGGCAGCCGCCAGGAAAGCCGCCCGCCCGTCCGGGCATGGCAGGGGGAGGGCCTACACCACCAGCAGCAGCAGCAGCTGCTGCTGCACATCAGCCGCGGCTGCGGTGCCAGTGTGGCCGAGTTGTGCGCGGCGCCCACCCATTTCAGAGCAAAGTGATGGGCCCGGCACGGCCTCCACGCACCAGCACCGGCAGCAGCAGCAGCAGCAGCAGCAGCAGCAGCAGCAGCCGTGGCTGCGCCTGAGTGGCGGGAGGGGGACAGGGGTGGAGGCGGCTTTGCTCAGCCCATACTTTGGGCGGGAGCGCGCGGCGGAAGACGACGCGAAAGGTATGGCACACAGAATGAGAGAGAGAGAGAGAGAGAGAGAGAGAGAGAGAGAGAGAGAGAGAGAGAGAGAGAGAGAGAGAGAGAGAGAGAGAGAGAGAGAGAGAAAGAGAGAGAAAGGGGAAAAGGAGTCGTAAAACTATGAGAAGCAGTGGTGGCGCGCTCGGCACGGGCTCCGCCGGCTCCACCATGGCTCCGCGCGCTCTCTGCTTCAAGTGGCAATGCTCTTCCCAGATGTTTGTAACAATGGCGCTCGGTGGCGAAAGGGGGCGGGGCCCGGGGAAAGGGGGGGGGGCATGACGAGGGGTAGCGACGCGGGCTGTACTACGACAACTAGTACTACTGGCCCTCGCGACTGCTGGCCCAAACTTACTCCGCCTCAAGTTTACCAAAGACGAGCCACCCCCCCCCCCCCCCCCCCCCCCTCCGGGCCCTCCGCGAGCGCCATCTGCGCCCCCCGCGACCTCATCGGGGTGGGGAGGGCTGCCGCGGTGCCGCGTCCGGTCGACCGTCCCCGGCGGCCCCCGGCGGCCCCCGGCGGCCCCCGGCGGTCCCCGACATCGGCGTCGTCTGAGATACGCGCTGCAGCCGGCCGGTGGCAAATAAACGACACACTCCTTCGCAAATAAAAAGAGTGGAGAAGCCACCCCCTGCTCTCCGATACTCCACACACACAGCAGAGGGGAAGGGCGTCTGCTGGCGGGAGCCACTATGTCAGCGGCAGCGGCAGCAGCAGCTGCAGCCGGAGAACGGACTCGACTAGGAGTGTGGCCCCCTTGAAGCTGTGTTATCGGACCCCCCCCCCCCCCCCGCCCCGAAATCCTTCCCCTTTCTTTCTCTGCTGCCCTTTCTCTCCCCGCGCCGCCAGGGGCTCTCCTTTATTACTTGCACGTGTCGCTCTCCCCAATCTCGAACCGATACAATCGCCTCTGTCGTTGTTGTTGTTTTTCCTTTTGTGGCTGTCGTCGCAGCAAGTCACAGAGAGACGTTCGAAAAACCGTTGTTGGATTTTTTTCCTAGATTTTTTCTTTATGTCCCTGATACCTTCTAAGATACTATCTTCTCTCTGTTAGGTTCAACTCACTTTCTTGTCTCGGCGCACTTAGCCGACGACCCATCTCTCTTTCTCCCTCTATCTCCCTCTCCCTCCCTTTCTCGCACTCTATCTCTCCCTGTCCGTCCTGGCATTGGTAATTAATTGCGTGTTTCCGTGTCATTTTGGAGACGGCCCAGCCGGGCGCAAATGCTAAATCACGCGCGAGGTGAAAAATGAGATGGAACGTCCTCCTGCGGGAGGGTGAGAGAGAGACAGACAGAGCGAGAACGGGGGAGAGGGGAGGACTATAAGCGGGGAGTGGGAGAAAGAGAGACATATCGTCGCTACACGCCAAGTCCCCCCCCCCCTCCTTTTCACACAGTCACATCCCCGGAACGTGGCGGTATAAACAATAGGTCGGACATTGCCTCATGGTTATAATTAATGCAGTCTGTTCCCCACCCCGTCACGGCGCATGATGTATCGATTCAACTAAATCATTTTTCATCAAACGCGCGTGTCGCACTTTGTAAAACATTTACTGCCTCGGGTTTTAGTATCGACAGACAGAGCGCGCGGCGAGCGAGAGAAAGTGAAATTAAAACTATAAGCAGCACGTCTCGTTAAACAAAGCGGAGAAACAAGCAGAGGCAGCGGAGCACGGAGCGGTGGAGCGGGGAACAACAAATCAATACCCCGCCCGGCCCCGTCCGAGGAGGAATTCTCCCCCGGCGAGGTCCAACGCGCGTTTTCACGGCAATTATTTTCCTTCGGAGAGCATTCCACTTAAGCGCTCGCGTACGCCCCGCGCTCCCCGCCGCTCCCCGCCGCTCCCCGCCGCTGCCCGCTCCCCGCCCCGCCGCGCCCTACTCCCCGCTTCGCGATCAATTTCACGGAATTTGGCGGTGGCGGTGGTCTTGTGTCTTGCACGGGGGGAGGGGGGGGGGCTTAAGTCGTCTCCCCATCCCTCCCCCCTCCCCTCGGAGGGCAGCAGCTGGGCGCTACACCGTGTCGCGCGCGCGCGCGCTAGGAATCTATGAGGCGTATACTCTGCAGTCTACCGGAAGGGGGCGGCCGCGGTGGCGGACCGGACGGCGGAGGGGGGGGGGGGGGAGGGGGTGATCAGGGAGGACAGTCTGACCACAGGGACACGCGCGTTGGGCAGAGAGAAAGTCAGAAAGAGGGGGGAGAGGGAGGGAGGGGGCGGTGAAGTCGCGCAAACTCGATCCCGCATCAAAGCAGCGCGCTGCGACACGCCACGCCACGGCCAGCGCCGAGCGCGATCGTGGAGAGGCGGGGGAAGAAATGTTTTTTAATCAAACAGCGGAACAGTCGCCGGCCCGGCGCCAATCACCACACACACACACACACACACACACACACAGCGGTCCCCAAGCCGCGGTGGCGGGCGGACAGCCGGCCGGACGGCCCCCGCCCCCTTGACACAAACGTGACACCGAGAGGGCAGTGCCGCCGGAAAGGGTAGTGCGGTCCGTGGCAGACGTAAACACGTTAGCGGCGTCCTCGTTGGGCACCTCTGGCGCTGCCGCAAATCACGTCCCCGCAGCGGACGTCTCATTCCGAAAATCAGCTCGCGGCTGATGTGGCGGTGCGGCTCGGACCATGCCGCACGACCGCGCTGCTCGCGGGTAGTGCATACTGCGCTGCTTTTCGGGCCGACGACGGCGGTGCGGCGTGCGTGTTGCGTTGAGTCATCGGAAAACGCTGCTTACACATGCGCCCCGTCGTTTGGGCACGAAATACGCTGCCGCGTCCCGCTACCAGAGGGTCTTTTAGCACCCCCACCCCCCCTCCACCAACCCCCCACGCCGTCATTCCTTGATGCAAACTTTGGCGGGCGTCCCCGAGATGGGGCGTGCGACCGACGGCGACGTTGACGTAATCCGTGTGAGGAAGACGTCCTCTTCTCTCTCCCTCTCTGCGTTCCCTCGCCTCCCTGTCTGTCTGTCTATCTGTCTGTCTTGCCATCTCCCCCCTCCCCACAGCCGCCTTTTCGCCCTGCCCTACTCCACTCTGTGGTACACCACAACTCGAAATAAATGGGTGTTCGGCACAGCCGATGACCCCCCACTGCTCTCTCTCTCTCCCTCTCTCTCTCTCTCTCCCCCCTCTCTCCCTCTCTCTCGTTGGCACTATGTTGGTTCAGACACACGCACACACACTCACACACACACACACACATGCGTGACGGCTGAGTCACATACTCACGAATGCTCTCTCACACGTCGGGGAGAGAAAAAGCCGCTGGCACCAACAGTGGTGACACGAGAGGGAGAGAAAGAGAGAGAGTGTAGCACACGGGAGGCCATGCCGGCTATGCCCGGGCGGGTGCCGTGCCGCCTCTCCACGCCCCTGTTTCTCTCGGAAGGTCAAGGCCGTCGAGGCGAGAGAGCTGAGCGACACGCCACCTCTTCATATGTCGCTTCTGGCCACACCTCTGTGAAATGGAGAAAAAAAAAATACTATTACACTTCGTGAAATACCGGTAGGCCCGGAGTGTCACAAAACTGGATTTAGTGCTATTTTCATATTTATCATTTTTTGTAATTAAGAATTTTATGATTAGCTGTTAGTTAATTTTTATATACAAAGGGAACGTAAACGTCGATGACTTTAAGTTTTTTTGTTTTAAATTAAAGTGTCTACTCTAGCTTGCAGGTGAGAACTGGATGGGTGGCGCGTTGGCAGACATCGTGGTACACGGGGTATGCCGAATAGTAGTAGGGTACAGCGGCTGAAGAAACTATGTAAAACGGGAAATGTGCGGGGAATTGTGGCGAGACTTCATTGTAGCAAGGTTGGCTGGCTAGTCGCGGCTGCGCAGGCCTCAGCCCAGAGGCCTCAGCCCAGAGGCCTCAGCCCAGAGGCCTCAGCCCAGAGGCCTCAGCCCAGAGGCCTCAGCCCAGAGGCCTCAGCCCAGAGGCCTCAGCCCAGAGGCCTCAGCCCAGAGGCCTCAGCCCAGAGGCCTCAGCCCAGAGGCCTCAGCCCAGAGGCCTCAGCCCAGAGGCCTCAGCCCAGAGGCCTCAGCCTAGAGGCCTCAGCCCAGAGGCCTCAGCCCAGAGGCCTCAGCCCAGAGGCCTCAGCCCAGAGGCCTCAGCCCAGAGGCCTCAGCCCAGAGGCCTCAGCCCAGAGGCCTCAGCCCAGAGGCCTCAGCCCAGAGGCCTCAGCCCAGAGGCCTCAGCCTAGAGGCCTCAGCCGGCCCCGCAGTGCACCGCCGCCGCTATCGACTTTTCCACATGGTGGATTTGGAAGCGTTTTCAGTGTGACAGGCTCGTCAAACCGGTTTATCTCCAGGCGGGGACATGGCAGGCCGAGCCCAGCCCAGCCCGGCGGAGCGCCGCACCTCCTCCCAGAGATGAGGCCGGTGACGACTGGTCCCGGGCCCCGGTGTCACCCCCTCACCCCCTTCCACCCCCTTCCAGCCCCTCCCAGCCGCTGCCCTGCTCTTCAACCCCAATCCCATAGCGCTCCGCTCGTCAAGATCCCGGAGCCCTGCTGGCAGTCCCGCGTCCACCCCTTCCACAAGTCCCCCCCCCCCCTCTCCGTTCGGCAAATACTAGCAAACCGAGCGCCGGTGGGCGGGCGGGTCCAGGCCGCAGCAGCAGCCCTCCCTTTCCCTTGGCTTCCTTTTATCCCCACAGCGGTAGACGTTAGTGACGTGAATTGGCTGGGAATCCATCAGAATTAGCATTAATCTTGTCCTCGGCCGCCCGGCAGCCCAGCGGCGGGCGGAGGCCCCACAGAGGGCCGGGCCGCTGGCTGTTCATGGTCCCCACTGGCCCCCACACCCTGCTGACAGCGGCTATGCTTCCTTCTTATATGTGCGTTCTATGCCGCCGCGTACATCCTCCCTTATTTCCATGCGGCGCGGTTTAACAGCGTGTTCTCCATCTCGCACGCGGAATGCACCGCCACTACTCCGAGAGCACATCAAAGCTGTGGCGCTGCTGCTGCTGCTGCTGCTGCTGCTGCTGCTGATGCTCCAGCTCTGCACACACTACTGCACGCCCGGTCAGACGACGGGAGCGGAGCGAGGAGCTAGCAGAAGCCCCGGTGCTCTCTGCGGTCGCCGCTTCCTGGAATGCAGCATGCTGCGCTGGAGGTCACCACCGCCGCCGCCGTCACCCCGACCCGAACAGCCGCCGTGCACCGGTGCCGAGACGGCCGCGGTCTGCGGTCCGAGACCCTTAACAGGCGCGGCGGGGGCGCGGGGGGAGGCCGGGCAGCGCGGGCCGGCGCAGCCATAGGGCGCAGCCATAGGGCGCAGCCGTGCCATGGTTAGTAAAAGCCTTTACCCGGCCATGCGGAAACACTCCGCCGAAACATTTTAGCGTCCGACCACCGCCGCGGGTCGAGGAGTGGGAGGGGCACAGCCCGGCACGGCCCGGCACGGCCCGGCACGGCCTGGGCACTCCCTGCTCCGCCCTCCGTCCGGCCGCCTCCGCAGCAGTGTTAACTTTGCGCGACGCGTTCAGAAAAGGGTATAGAAAGAGAGAGGGAGAGAGAGAGAGAGAGAGAGAGAGAGAGAGAGAGAGAGAGAGAGAGAGAGAGAGAGAGAGAGAAAGAGAAAGAGAGAGAGAAGGGGGGGGGGGGGGTAGAAGGGGGAAGGGGTGGCCTGTGGGGGGGCGGGCAGGCTCGGCTCGGGGGCGTGGAGGCCCTGGACCGGACCGGCATGCAACTCAAAGTTAGAGAGGCGCGGTAAACTTTTCCGGCTCGTAAAATTTGTGGTTATGAAAGTCTATACTGCGAAGCTGGAGAAGGATGGCGAAAAAATAGATGTCAATTATTATTGCTGTCCGGGATATGGAAATAAGAGGGGGAGGGGGGATTTGGTACCTGTTTGGTGACCGCCGTCCTCTGTGATTGTAAGCCACCGGAATGGAAGAGTTTGTGATGGAATAAAAAAGGTGAGGTGACTCGTCGAGTTTGTTTAACTTGTTGTTTCGCTTGTTTCCAGGTACGGCGGCGCTGCCAGGCACTGCCGCGCTGCAAACTCTGGCCGCGGCCGGCCCCCGACGGATCAACTCGCGCTGCCGAGCTCCGCCGAGCTCCGCGCACTTGTAAATACCCCTCCAATTATTTCCGCCACCGAACGACGCCGGCTGAAAAACAAACCGCGGCCAGTGTAAGAGGGGGCAGCGCAGCCGACCGTCCGAATTCGCAGCTAGTTGATGTCGTTAGCGGCTTTCTTTCTCCCTTCCCCTCACGCACTTCAGCACGTCTTCGTCGTCGTCTTGCCGCTCTCTTCGGACCCAATGAAGAGCAGCAACTCGGCTGCCGGCAGCGGTGGTTCGGGGATCTCGACTCCCCCTCGTAGCAAAGTTGTTTTTGTTGTTGTTAGCGGTCCCCCAATGGCCCGGCCCAAGTAGCCCAGCGATCGACATTATGCGTGGAAATACACTCCCCGCACGGCCTCACGCACTGTGCGCGGCGGAAACCACGCAGCTGCGGTGCCGTCTGGGGGCTGTTCAGTTAACGGGCGGGCGGTCGGGCGCGCGGTGGGGGCTGTTTTGCTTGAAGGCGACCTCGCGCTGGCGCCCGATGGCGCACACGTTTGCGATAACGAGCCCCTACCCCCTGCCGGCGCCCCCGGCGCCCCCGGCGGCCCCCGCCCTGGCTCAAGGCCCTCAAGGCCCCGACCGCCAACCGGCCGCGTCAGCGCTCGGCAAACGGTCTGGGGCGAACCCGCACGGGTTGGTCCCGACAGCCCGACCCTAGCGCGCCCGGAGCCCGGCCCTGCGGAGCCCGGCCCGCCGAGAGAAAATAAGGCTTATGCTGAGCGGGCGGAATACTTTTGATTTCCAGGGCGCGGCCGCTGCTGGAGCCGCCGCTTCCCCCCGACCGATGGCCTCGATACTCCCCCGGCAGCGCCCATTCGCGTAGGGATGTTACTTTTTGTTCCCGAAAGTAACTCTGGGTCGGATTAGGGGGGTGGAGGCAGAATATGGGGGAGGGGGACATCGGCTGACCGAAAGTTAGGGGCCGCTGCAGACGGCCGGCCTGTTGACTGGGTGCCGGGCTGGGCCAGGTCCAGGGGATGCTGCGGTGGAGCCCGCAGCCCCGCAGGCACGGCCAGGGGCGGGGCGGGGCGGGGCGGGGCGGGGCGGGATGAGAACTGCCGAGCCCCCTGCAGCAGGGACGCTGCTGGCTACTGCCGGCCCGGACGGATCGTACTAGCTCGCGCGTCTCACGGCGGCGGTGTCGTCGCTGTGCCGCTGGAAAATTGACCCGGAAATGAATTAATCAGCGACACATTGGTGCACGGGGTCGCTCCGCGCGGCCCTGCTCCCCCACCCGCAGGGGAAACGGGCCTGATTCAGTTTCGGCCCGGCAGGCGACCCCGGCCCTGTCCAGGACCGCCCTCTGCCCCCCCCCCCCCCCCCCCCGGGTTATCGGGAATTAGCGGGGATGAAAGGGGGGAGTTCGAATGGTGGGGCAGTGGGGAGAGGGGGGGGGGGGGGGGGTCGGAGTGAGGCCTAGCCGCGGATAGCGCACAGAAACACACACACACACACACGCACGAGTTGGGCTGATGGTTTTCGAGAAATTCCGGCGGCTGCTGTCCAGAGAGGAGGTGAGGTCGCCGCAGTGCAGCCGTCGAGCCGCGCCCTCAAAGTGGCCGTGCCGCACAGGGACTCAAAGCTCCTCCTGGAAGCCGTGCCGCAGACCGTGGCGGAGGCCGCGAGGTCAGATTGTAGAGGACGGCACATTGGCGTGGAATGAAGACCCCCGAGGGCCGGGGCCGGGCCGGTCGTCCCGGCTGCCACCCTCCGGCCAGAATACGGCGCGTCCGACCCACGCAAACGCTCGTATCCATTCCATACACACTGTATCCATATAGGGGGAGGGGGTATTGACACGTCCTCTCGCTTCGCACAACTCCCCCACTCCCCCCCGACGCCAGACAAAAGACGGCCGTCGAACGCTCGTTGAAACTCTGTCGGCCTGGCCGTCCTGAGCCCCCGCAGCCGCCGTCCGTCGTCTTCACGTCAACCCGGCGCTTCCGCCTATGGGAGGCCCCCGCGGAGCTCAACGGGGGAAACTATAGAGTAAAAGGGCTCGCTGATGCTGAAGGAGTTTCGCGAGCGATAATTAGCACCAGGAGACGGTGGCGGGGGTCAGGGGGGCGGCGGGGGCACGCAACTAATCCGCCCAAAGGATATAGCTATGGCGACCGCTTTTCGTCTCTGTGTCTGCGAAGCCGATTACGGGCGCGCGGCCCGGCGGCAGCAACAAGGGCCCCCCGAGTGGTTTAGTGGCAGTAGTTGGAGGAGAGGAAAGGAGTCCCTCGGGTGCCGCCCCGCCTCCACCGCCCCCGGACGGTTGGCCGCCCGGCGACTGGAGGCCCCCGCCGAGGCCCTCGTCGAGGTCCCCGCCGCCAGCGGCCCCGCTGTAGTTAGCGAGTCCTCGTCGCTGTCGGCTCCTCCCTGGGAGTTGACGGCGGCGGCGGCGGAACGGGGGGGGGGGGGGGGGTAACTGACAGGGCGACACGTGAACTCGATACGGTGCGGGGGCTTCTGTGCCGCAGGAGGCGGCAGTACGTGTGTGTGTGTGTGTGTGTGTGTGTGTGTGTGTGTGTGTGTGTGTCGTGGTATTGGTGGAGAACGACGACGCCATTCCGACCTTGGTTAGCGAGGTTCTTAGCGCAGTGGAGGGGGGAGGGGAGTCTCTGTGTGTGTGTGTGTGTGTGTGTGTGTGTGTGTGTGCCAGTAGAGGCAGCAAGGTATACATAGGTGGTATAGAGAGAACGGCGGCGGCGGGGACGAAGGGAGAGCGGAAAAATAAAAGAGGAAACAGCAATAATATGAAAAGAGTGCGGCGCGGGGAAACCACACATAGACGACCGGGCAAACAAAGGGTTGCGCGCTTCTGTATTTATCAAACTCGTCCGTCGCTAGAGAGCCTTGTTGGCTCCGCCGCCTGGCCTCTGTGACCCAGCAGCAAGCACCGCAGCGCCGCCCATACCCCGCGCTGTGCCGCCCGCCGCCCCCGGCACAGTCTCATCTCCCGTTGCACAAGGCGGCTGCTCTGTCGCAGGACTTAATTGCAAATGCAGACTTAAGCAAATTTCCAAGGCAAAGCGTTTTTATCCCCACCCGAAACGCCCTCCTGGCTTTTTCAGAGATGTCTATCGTGTTCTTTTCTCGCTATCTCTTTTCGTGTCAAAGGTGAGATTGTGAACATTTTTTAAAATATTTTTTTTCCGGCATTGTGAACACGGGAAAGTGATCTCTGATCGTATTCCAAGGTCAGGAAGGAAATAAAACGATGGATCTCTCTCCCTCACTCTCCCTTCTATGTCTCTTTCTCTATCATACACTCCTCCTCCCCGGCTACGCTCCATACCCACGAAAGCGCCTGCCTTTAATGAACCTACCCCGCCCAGCCACTCCCCTCCCACCCCAACCGTGCATGATCATTTATTGGATAGGAAACCGATCATGACATTGCTTTGTCAGGCCACAGCCTCCACCCCCCGCTCATTTCCTGGCCGGCCTGTTGCAAACAGAAACCAAAAATGGAGATACGCCAGCAATAAAAAGAACAAAATTCCTGGTTTGCATTTGTTTTGGTGTATTATTTCCCCTTAAAAAAAAGTGGGTGGACTTCTCGCTCCCGTTTCGGAACACAAAAGGCTGGATCCGATACGGTCCTCCGAATACGATTGCTACATCCCTTCCGCTTGCTATCGCTCTCGGACCCTGTTTTTTTTTTTACGCCGCATTGCCCCCTCTTTTTCCAACTTTCATCCTCCCCTATGCGTCATCGTCTCACTCACTCGTCCACCCACTAACAGGACGTTTGCCAATGTGGCGTTCGGAGCGAGAGAGAGAGAGAGAAAGCTTCACTCCCCGACCGGAGCGCCTGCTCTTTCAAATCGAAAAGGAGGCGTGTCGCTTCTATCGTCACTGGAGTCAAATGTATCGCAACGCCCCTTTTCTTTCTGAGCGCACCGCGCCTCCGCCTCTATACATAAAAATAAAGGATTAGAGAGTGTTCTGCTTCTGCGCCGCGGCTGGTAGCGTAGAGAGTCACAGGGCCCACGGGGATCGCACGTCTCAGAGAGGACGAGCGGACGACGAGACGCGGCGCCCAGTAATTTAATTTCATGGACTCGACCAAACTTTTTTCCCCACTTTTATTTTTTTTTTGCCTGTGGGAGGAAATTAGCATCATCTTTTGCGGCTGCTGCGAAGGCGGGCTGGGATCGTAAAAGAGAGACGTGAAAAGGACAGAGACAAGCCTGCTAATGAGAGAGCCGAGACCCTCTCGCACACACGCACACATCACTCCACGGGGCGAACTCTACTCACCCTTTATCTTCGCCCTCAATTACTTAACTCTTCGCGTCCCGAGGAGTCCACCGAGGAGGCCGACGGAACGCCGAGTGACAAAACAGAGACCGAGAGACAGGGACGTCGGCCTTGACCGGGAGATTGGTGGTTGCTGGTGCACATGGCGCCTGCTGGGTAGGCAATCCCGACGTCTCCTTGCGCGCGTGTCGTGCGGGCTGGCCTACCCTAGCGCTCGCAGGCGCTCGCCGTCATCGCTGCGCGGATAAAATTCGGACCTACTTTATGGACGGCGACTTTACTCTCGCATAAGCCGCCCCTTTTGGCTTGCTTCCTGGTCCTTGTTGTCTCGGGGGACTAATGTCACGGACTCGGACTGAATTTCCTCCAGTTGAGGGGAGCGTTTTGTGCGGCAGTCAGCACGGGCGGTACGAGTTTTGTACACTGCGGCGCTGTTGTGGTGCCTGCCTGGGCCCCGAGCTGGGAGCGCATGCCGCCTGGATGTGCGCCCCGCCGCGCTGGGCACGAATGCAGCGACTGTTTGTGCGAGCGGAATGGAAGCCCGGCGGCCGACAGGACCTCCCATATTACCTGTTCTGAACACACTGCGAGCGCCGCGAGCGCACAAGCGACACGGGCACAGCCTGGCACAGCCTGGCACAGCGCAGCAGGGCTCTAATAATTTTATCCCCGTCTTAAAAAAGCGGAATACGTCGAGATTTATTACGCTGCGCTTTTACTTGCGGTGTGGCTGTGGGAGCCGCGGAGCGCACCGACCAGAGGTCGCCCCCACCGGTGCTATCGGTCTTGCTGTATTCTGGACCGAACCCATTCATTTATTTGCCGATTGACGAATCGCCAATGGAAGGGAGGGCGAGGCGGCAAGTAGGAGAGAAAAGCCCGGACTGTGAGGGGGGCGGTGCGGGGCCTCTCGGGTCCGGCTGTGTGAGGTCAGAGCAGCAGACAGCAGGGGTGGCCCTTACTTCGTATCCGGGGCGGACGCGACCGGGCGCTTCCGTTACAATTATTTCTTCCCGGAATATTAGTTTATTTCTGACTCACCGAACGGAGCACTGTTAAAAAAGTTGCTAATGTTGTTTGGAACACCTGTCGTTTTCAAACAATTTTAAATATTTAATTTAAATAATTTTTATTTTGTGATCTAACGATTTCCTCGTCGTTTATAAATGATCAAGTTGTCCTCTCAAACGGCAAGAAACTGTTGTGAAACGAACTTGTCGTTCGCAAAGAATGAAATTCATTGTCCTGTTTGCACGGCTGACAATACCGGTGGGTTGTTTCCAGGAGGGTAGTTGATGCAGCCTCGGCCGCTCGGCCCGCCCCGCCGACCTCTGGCTGCCCGAAAACACGCATCAGCTATAGGGCCGAGGGCTGCCCAGGGCTGCCAAGGGCTGCCGAGGCGAGCTTGCGGTCGGCTTTCATTACCTCCGATTGATATCTTCTTCTTTCACTGCCATCCCCTCCCCCATCCCTCCACTGCTCCAATTTTCCCCCGCAGCCCGTAAGCTTCCTCCCTCCCCGCCTTCCGCCCCGGTTCCCCGCCGCCGTCTTCGAACGGACCAGCCTGTCCGACCATTGGATCAAACCCTCCCCCACCCCTCCTCCGCACTCCGTTTTTCCCCTTTTCCCTTTCTCTTTCTTTTTCCGAGCGCGCCGTTCGGTCCCGCCCGTCCTGCGTCCCGCCTCTCCAGCTGGCCGGTTTCGTCCACAAATCCTTGCCGGCCTTGCCGTCTTCATCGCTCGTCTCGCTCGTCGAGTGCTTAATTTGACTCTGCCTCTCTCGTCTGCCCCCCTCCCCCTTTTCCCCTCGCTCGCTGCCTCCCTCTGCGCGTGTTGTAATTAAGATAGCCAAACTGAGGCGTAACGTTCTAATGAGTTTTTCAATTTGACAGCGCAATATCTTGCCGAAGAATATCGGCTTGTTGGCCGCCGCGTTTCCCTTCTCTCTGCACCTCTCATTCCTTCTGTATTATTTCCAGCGCGTAAATACTGGGGCAAATGAACGCCGCCCCTCGTCTCGGCTCGCCTGCATTCCTGCGGAGAGAGAGACGAGATTCGCCCGGGGGAAAAATAAAAAAAATAAAAACCGAGCAGAGAAAGAAGCTAGGAAAGAAGGAAACACGCGCGGAGATTCGCGTGCAGTTTTTTTTTAATGAGAATTGCAAAGCGAAATGGGGCCACTCAGCTACATGCATGTGTATGTGTGTGTGTCTGCATGGCTATGTGTGCGCGTGCGGAACGTGCCAATGGTACCAACGCATGGAAATCAAACCAGAAGTCAATGCTCTCCCCCCCCCCTCCCCCCTTGCCATTCCCTAGCCAATGCTACGGCCCAATTGGCGCGTGACAGGCGGTCCGGTTCGCCCATATCCCCCCCAGGGAGGAAACGTCGCAACGAATCGAGCAGCAGCGGGGGGCGGCGGGGGCGGCGGGGGAGTCCGGCCCGCCTCCTCTCACCAGCACGAGCCGGGCCTTTGTCAAGCAGAATGGTCACGGACGGAGGGAAACAGTAATAAAATTTGGGGCCTGTGACCGCAGCCCGGGGGAGCTGCTGGGAGCGGCGGGGGGCGGGGGAAATAAATAAGTAAGCGGATACAGGCGCTTTTTGTTTGGGGCGGAGGTGGCGAGCGGGGCGGGCGGCATCATCGATATCACACAGCGGCCAGCATCACAAACAGTCAGCCACCCGGCCGGGAGGGCCGCGCGTGCGGTCGGGGGTGGCCCGTCGAGGGTCGCCCGTCGGGGGTGGCCCGTCGGGGGTGGCCCGTCGTGGGTGGCCCCGCCGGGGGCAGCGCGTCGGGGTGGTGCTGCCGGCAAGGGTCGAATCGCGCGCACCCCGCCCTGTTTCTGTTGTTGACTCGGACAAAATATGGGTCAATGTGCTGCAGCAGGGGTTCGGCTCCAGCAGGATAACGGAAGGCGTGGAGGATGTCCCGGCGGAGCGGGTCCCGCCGGGGTCCTCCTATCCTGCAGCAGCACGAAAAAGAAACAGGTGCAAGGAATGATGGATTGACTTTACCCGGCGTCGCCAATCCCGGCTGCAAGGACTACCGGCTCCGGAAGAGCGCCTCCCTGATAGTAGCCGAACGGGCCGGGGCTGGGCTGCCGCTGGCCGCAGGCTGCCTTGATACTGGCCGAGCCCCGGCCCCGGCCCCGGCCCCGGCCCCGGCCCCGGCCCCCATTCTCGGCTAGCCGCGGGGCCTGCCATACCGCTCCCCTTCCCGATCACATTCTTTATGCGAAGCTACGCAACCGTTTCGGGGGATCCTGACGAGCTCACGCTCCGACGACACCGAGGGCCTGGAGGCTGGAGCTGGAGGCTGGAGCTGGAGGCTGGGGGCTGGAGGCTATGGAGGCGCGGCTGGGGCGGGCCGAAGGCGGCGTCACGGCCCGGCCCTGCCATGGCCCTGCCATGGCCCTGCCCGCGTCGGCTGTGCCCCGCAAGTGGGCCGCCACCGCCCCGGACATACGGCCGTACGGCTTTAGCCTGGAGCCGCACTGCGCCGGAACCCGTCCCCCCACGCGGTAACAACGCAGAGACAAGAGAGGCGGGGCGGGGCGGGGCGGGGCGGGAAAGATGGTTGTCTCGGTTCGTCGCGGAGCAGCCGAGGCCGAAGGGTGCGTCGTGTTCGTCACCGCGCGGCCCATAAAGTTTTCTGATTGCTTTCGCTCGGGAAAGCTCGTCAATTCTCTCAACAACAAAGTCCCGCGCGACCCGATAGCGTGTCCTTTGATTAAAGACGATACTAATACTATCCCTTGAGGCGTGCGCTGTGCGCTGCACACACAAATAATAATGAGGGCCGGACGGGGCGGGGGAGTGAGAGGAGCGGGCGGTGGTCGCTTTGGACGCTGGGGCTGGCAGGGCTGGGGGGGCAACACGGTCCCCGTCCCGCCGCCGTCCGCCGTGGGCCCGCGGGGACTGCTTGTCCTGCCGCCGCCTGCCCTTTGACGCGGCGAGCAACACCCGCGGGCTGAGCATGGCTGAGCAGGGCGGTGTGTAGGCCAGTGGCGCCTGTTGAGCGGCGGTGGCAGCGGTGGTAGCAGCGGCAGCGGCGCAGGTACGGCAGGAGGGGATCAGAGTTGCCCATGGCGAAAAGGGAGCCGGTGATGCCATGACGTTGGAGCGGCGCGCGGCAGGGGGAGGCAGACCAGAGCTAGGCCGGCCAGGAACACGAGGTCTGACAGGTGCGGCTCACTCGTGTGTTTACGCCGTCTCGGACGTCTTGCAAGGGTGCATGTGTGTGTGTGTGTGTGTGTGTGTAGTGGGCGCTGACACGGGCACACCGTAAAGGCACGGGGCCTCGGTCCGCGTGGGGGGAGGTGAGGTAGGTGATGGGGGCGGGGCGCTTTCCACTCACTGCGCGATCATGCTGAAACTGGCGCGTTCCCACGCAGAAAGAAAGGGAGAGAGAAGGGGCGGTAACAGCGTTGCGGGGGGTCGTTTTTATTTTTTGCTACCAGATATGCACGGAAATACACTAGACTACACGCGCGCGCGCGCGCACATATCCGCAAACACACACATGGGGTGAGGTTGGGAAGGGGGGGGGCGCTTCATCCACTCTCGCTCCGCGTTTGCTCTGCGCGTTGACGTTTATGTATCGCGACTCTGCGTACACAGTGGAGTATCTCTCCAGCTCCCACCGCGGCTCGTGTGCGTGTGTGTGTGTGTGTGTGTGTGTGTGAAGGGCGGGTGGGATTGATTTCCCCCCCTCCCCCACCCGCACCCCTACCACCACCACCACCACCACTACCACTACCAGGACGCAGCAGGGCGGCGCCGTGGCCGCGCGGTCGCCACCCTTGTGGTGGTACTAGACGCGAGCGGAATACGTATTCCAGCGGGGGCTTTACAAATTTGTGTCCCCATGCCGGGGCCTGGGGGTGCTGGTTAGGGAGGGGTGGGGGAAGCCTTTGACCATTCAGGGATAGTGTGCGGTCGAGGGTCCCCGCTGTGGGTGCCGCGCCTCGCGGGCTCTGGACGGGGGGTTGTGCCGGCTCTGGCCCCGGGCGCCACCCCGTCCCCGGCAGCCCCCCGACAGCCCCCAGCCCGGCACCCCCTCTGTCCCGGCCCCGGTTTGATTAACGATGCCTGGCGTTGGCCGAGGCCGCAAGCGGCCCGCCCTCATCCGCCCCCCGGCTGCCGGGCCCGATCAAGATGTTTGTAAGCGAACTTGAATGGTGTCGCCGTTGCCTACTGCCGCGGCCCCGCGGCCCCCTTACTGATTTCCAGCTGACGCACGGCGGGGTCACGAAGGCAGGCGGGCTGCTGCTGCTGCAGCTGCGAACACCGCGCTGCACCGCAGCCGCTGGCCTTCATTAGTATCGAATAGTTTTCGAGAGCCGCGCGCGCTCGTTTCAAAATAGTCGCCGCAGAGTCGCGGCGTGGCCACAGCTGTCCGCGGGTCTCGGGCCGCGGGCCTCGGGCAGCGGGCGGCGCGATTGCGTATCCGACATGCGGGAGATGGACGTCCTGTCCCTCTCGGCCTCCACCTGTCCCAAGGCTTGTCCACGCCGAGGCCACCCATGGGGCAGCGGGGGCGGCGGGGGCTGCGGGGGCCGCGGGGGCAGCAGAGCCCCGGCCCCGGGGACCCGAAGGAGGGTGGGGTCACCTCCTGAACCGTGGAGGAAACTGGAAGGGCGCCGGGCCGGCAGCGTAGCCCCCCTCCCCCCCCCCCCCTGCCCTCGCCTCGCCGTATTTTTCTTGGCCCTTTCTTCTTCACGGCGGGCGGGTGCGGAACGGGCCGGGCCGGGCCGAGCCAACGGCGGAGCAGGCGGACCACGGCCTCATCTCGTCCCCCCTTTTCGTTTCCTCAGCGCCCCATTGTCTGCGTTCGGAGCGGGAGGCGGCGCGGGGGGCGGCGGGGGCGGCGGGGGCGGTGAGGCGCTAGCACCACCACCGCGCGGCCAGGCACTTGCCGCGCTCCGCTGCGCTGGCTGCTGAGGCGCTGAGGCGCGACAACAGCAGTGGGGCTCCAGCCGAGGCGAGGCGTCCCAAGTCGATGATTCGCACCGCGAACCTGCCAGGGCCGTGCCAGGGCCGTGCCAGTGCCGTGCTGCCGGCGGTAGAAAAGCCCCCCCCCCCCCTGCAGCCCGCAGTCATTCATTAGGGAGCCCCGCCCGCACACCGCCACCCGACCCCCGATGCACATTCACTCGTACGGAATAAGAGAGAGCCTGCTTGGTAGCTCCTGCTGCTCTCGCTCTGCAGTGCCCTGCTGTGCTCTGCTGCTCCCCGTCCTTCTCCGAAACGCGCGCCCCTGCAGTGACCTGGTTCGCTCCTGCATGAGAGGGTTGGGTAGTGTGCGCGGCCCGTTCAGGCATCGCCAGCAGCGCAGCGCGCAGCACAGCGGAGGCACCATGCAAAGGCTCACTCAACATGACGGCGGCGGGGCGCGGCGGGGCGCGGCGGGGCGCGGCGGGGCGCGGCGGGAAGGGGCTCCGCGTCGTACGTCCGCCGGAGTCCACCTCTCCAACTCCCCGATGTTTTCAGCCCTGGAGAAAGCTTGCCGTGCACACGCACGCACTGCGGGCGAAACCAGCAATGCGGAAATCGCCTGCCAGACCCCAGTATTCTAGAATAATGCAAAATGCAGCGAGCGAAATGCAGTGAGAGGGAAGTTGGTTTACAGTTGGCCGCATTAGCGGCGCACAAAAGGGGGAAAGGCAGGCAGGAAGTGAAAGAGGGGAAAAGCCGAGGACAGGGCAGGGCCGGCCCCAACGACAGCGCCGGCCAGGGCATGCATGGGGGCCAAGCCGAGCCGAGGCCGAGTGGCAGAGCCGCCAGGGCCTATAGGCAGAGCCAGCAGAGCCTGCAGAGCCTGCAGAGCCGCATATATAGGCAGAGCTGGAGCCCGCAAATCCGCCCCTCCAGAGGTCCATAGTGGCCGAGCCGGGCAGAGCCGAGACGCGTGGCGGTCCGAGGGGGCCAAACTGGCCAGTGTCCGCCCCGCTCCGCCCCGCTGGCCGGCGGCGTGGCCTAGTGTCGCGGTGGCCGGCCGTTACCATGTGGGCCAGATTTCCTTCCCGCATAAATCGCAGGCAGGCAGGCGGGCGGAGCTAGGCGGGCGGCTAGGCGGAGCGCGGAGCCGTCGGGGTGCGCAGCAAGGCCAGGCTCGGGGACCGGCTCGCCGGGAACCCTTAGCCGCCCCCGGCTCGCGAGGAAGCGCCTTACGCCGTATCTCCAGATCCACTCGGCCACGCCCGGCCGCGCCCGGCACGGCCATACCACCACCCAGCCCAGCCGTTAGCACACACACGGCGCGCCGCGGGACCGTGCTGAGATAGGGCGCCGCAGGAAGTGTAAGGAAAGGCACGGGGGCCATATATGGAGGGTCCGGAGCCCCCGATGCAGCAGCGATTAGTTGTTACAACGAATTTGTTTGCTGATTTTGAGACTAGCAATTTAGTTGTGCGAACTAAGATTTCGTTGGGACAACTGAAAGTCAGTTGCGTCTGCGAAAAGTTCATTTTTTCTCCTTTCGCTGAGAAACTGACTTTTAGTTATCCGAACGGAATCTTAGTTTGCAACTAAATATGTCGTTTGCCCAAATAATTCGCTGTGACATCAGCTAATCATTTTTCTTCGTGGCAAACACGGACATGCTGCCGGGGATCCAGATACAACGTCGCATCCCGCATCCCACGTGGCACGACATGCAGCACTCGCTCGCAAGCATGGATGCGTTAGAGAGGGAAGCAGGAGCTGGAAAATAGGAGGCTGGGCCCACGGGTCTCTTTCCCTCCCTGTACCGTGCCGTGCCGTTTGCTTCTTTTGTCGAGGTGAAAGTGAAAATGGCAAAGGGCGGAAAATAAAAAGGGTGCGAGGATAAAGTGACTCCGGGACCTCCCAGACCGCGCCGCCCACCACCACAAAGTGTGGGCACGCGCGCGCGTGTGTGTGTGTGTGTTCGAGGGTGTGTGGAGAGAACTGAGAGGGAGAGAGGAGAAGAAGAGAGATGGTGACCTGGGCAAAAGGGTTTGGACATAAATTTGGTCACAATGAGCAATGCCGGGGCCACGGTCGGCGTGACCGTTGCGTACAGGGGGCGTGGTGGGGCGTGGCCGGCGTGGCGCGGCGTGGCGGGGCCCTGCAGGGGGAGCAGATGAGGTAGAGCCGGGGCCTAAGGGTCGGGGGCCTCGGCCGGGGCCAGAGGGACGCAGCGAGCTGCCGCACTCCCACACACGCGTTACTTAATTTATTTGCTGCCCCCTCCCGGCAAGGACCCCCCGGGCTCGGGCTGACGGGGGCCCCGGCACAGGGGGCGTTCTGCGGGGCCCAACCGTCGCCGGCAAGGACCCTGGGGGCGCCTCCGGGCACGCCGTGTACGTTTGATGCACTCAGCTCCGTCTGAGCCGGCGGAATCCAGGGGAGTACACCAGGTGCACGTCCGCGCAGGGTTTCACTCTTTCGCGGTGCACGCGGTGGTGCTGTACATCGATGGGGACGTATTTTTCGGTGCACAGACAGAGGAGGGCTCCACTGACGCGCGCGCACAGCGGTCCCCAAGGCCACAGCGCGCAGAAGCGGAGCGAGTGGTGCTCGTGGCAGCCACGGCAGTTGTGTGTTGACAGAGGCCCGCTGCTGCTGCCTGCTGCCTGCTGCCGCTGCCCCGCCTGGAGGCTCCAGGAAACTCCAGCGTCGTGCGGGCCAAAAGCAAACCTGGAGAGAGACGAGAGCGCAGGCGACAGCAGCGACACAGCAGCGCGCAGCAGCGTCACCGACACTGCGCACGGCGTTTGATGTTTGTACTAACTCGGGAATTAAAGAACGACAAGGAAAAACGGACCCACGGTAAATGAAAACACACACACACACACACACACAAAAGAAGAGAGAGAGATACGGTTCTTGTGAAACCGGCACAGGGACGACGGTGGCCGCTCTTTGCAAGAGTAGAGTCGGATTTGCGGAGATAATTTACAAGGATTTAAATTTGTTTTCGACTCCGCTAGACGCACAAACACACGCCATGCACGCGCTGCTCGGGAACAAGCCCACACCTCGCAAAGGTGCAAAATATCCTCCCCTCTCGCTGGCGTCGGTTCCGCATGGTTACCGTTCGTACGTCTGTAGGCGCCGGGCCGTGTCGCCGCCAGGCCGGGAAGGCGGCCGGCACCCGCGTGTGGAATCCCGTGTAATGCTAAATCTGACACGCCGCCCGCGCCCGTCTTCCGCCCCGCCCCCTCCAATAGCCGCCGACACGACGTGTAACGTTTTCTGCAGCATTTTTCAAGGCCAGCCCCCGATGCACTTGAGTCGAGACATGAGAAAACAGTTTACCATTGCAAGAAAAATGACAGATAAAAAATTTCGGAAGCGGGCATGAAAATTATTTCTTGGTCATGGGGCCATTAAACGGAAAACTGATTCCTTGGAATAAAAATCGTCACCCTTCTCGGGTGCGTACAGCGCTGCCAACACCAACCGGCAGGGTTCGTGGTTCGAATACCGGCGCGTCGCACTCGCGGACACGGACACGTCATTTCCCTTTCACGCACCGGCCGCACCGGCAGCGGAGTGGACGCTGGCCAGTGGCCGAGGCGGTGGCGGCGGGCAGCGGCGGGCAGCGGCGGGCAGCGACGGGCAGCGACGGGCAGCGGCCGCCCCCGCGCCGTGGCCGTGACAGCGGAGAGGAGATGGGCAGGCGGCGGAAATGACGGAGGGGGGGCGGGGCCCTGCGGGGGGTGCGGGGTGACGAGTGGGGTGGTGACGGGCGGGAGGGGAGGGGAGGGACGGCCAGGCCGGCCGCAGCCCCGCAATAGGACTTGAATACAAATAAACGCAAGGCCCTGGGCGCACGATTTCTCAGAAGGTGTTCCCCCGGCATGGCAGCAGCGCGGCGTTGTCGTCATATATCCGGCTGCCCCCGGCCACCCCCGCTGCCCCCGGCCGCCCCCGGCCGCCTCCGACCCGCCTCCGACCTCCCTCACGGTGTTATCAATCTCGGAGAGGGTCCGCGGCCCGCGGCTGGAGGGCCGCCCGGGCGCACTCACATCTGCCACGACATCAAGTCTCCTTTCCACCCGCATCGCGAGAGAGTTGATGCGGTGGGGGCCGCCGCGTCGTGGCAAATAGAGTGGTGGGACCCGTGCGGGATATCTCCCTGTCACCCCTCCCCCCCCCCCCCCACACCACACCAGGGCCCCTGCCGGAACCCACGCGATGGTCATATGAAAATATTCATAATTTATGTGCGCTGCCGCCGGTGTCTCTGTGACACTTCTTCCCGGGGAAATAAGGCAAGGGCAGTGAACCTGTGACGCTCACAGTCGCCGAACGCCATTCATAATGCCGGTGGGCGGAGCGGCGGCGCGGCCGGGGTTGGCCATGAGCGGGACAGCGAGGTTAGCAAGGTGCGCTGGCCTGGCGCGGTGCTGGCTCCGTCCCAGCTCATGGCGGGACCAGCCGGGACCAGCCGGGACCATTAGGGAGACGAGCAAGCACCAGCCACCAGCACCCACCCCGCCGCCCGACTCAAAAGTTTCTCCTGACGTCGCCGCGGGCGCTCTCCGGATTAAATGTCCCACCGCAAGGTGCGTGAGCCGTGCGCCGTGCCGAGCCGCGCCGCACCGCTCCGGGCTGCAGGCTGCTGGATGGGTACGCGTCCAGGCAGAGGCTGTGGCCGGTTCGGCCCTCATCGATTTCCGAAGCCACACTGCTACGCTGCTTCGCTGCTTCCGCCCCGGCGATCGCCGAGGATGGAGCCAAAGTTGGTCCCCCCCGCCTGCTCCCCTGCTCCCCCTCCCCCCCCCCCTCCTCGTCGCGGTAAGGCTATAAGTTTGATAAGAGGATTATGTCGCCTCGAATGGCAGATTAAAGGCCCCCCGGACAGCAGAGCGGCTGCGGCATGAGCGCCCCGGGCCGCCCGGAAATGCTCCGGCCGCTCCGGCATGGGCTGCAGGCCGATGATCGGGGAGGGGAATAAATCCCGAGCCGACGGCGCCGCGCGGTGATATGTCAGCCCGCGGACACAATAACAGAGATACGAGTCCGGGCGTATCGGAGCGCTGCCCTGCTAACGCTCCGCCCGCTGCGCCCTACCTGCGCCTCCTCCGGTAAGGACCCCCCCAGGTCTGCTTCCATGAGGCGAGGCCCGGAGGCGAGGCCCGGAGCCGGGCTGCTTAATAATGCAGAGCGCCCGTAGTGACGACGGCGTACGACCGCACCTGCTGCTGCACTGTAAACAAAAGGCGCTATCGCCGCGAAGGCCGCTTCCTGCTTTTACCGGCACGCGCGTAGTTTTAATTCCCCCCACCCCTCCCTCCCCCTCAACCCTCCCCGGCCCGCGGCTGTGCGACGCGGGGGCGATGATTATATATTTTTTTAAAAGGGTGCGAAGGACAGCGAGAGCACCTTTGTTTGCGGCGCCTCCTCCGGCTGGTGCTTTTATGCATCCTGGGAGGAAGTAGTAGACAGGAGACAGCACGGTGGCCGCGGTGGCGGCGTGCCTCAGCCCTCAGCGCCGTCACCTGCCCTGCCAGTGTCCGGGCCGTAACCGTTCCTCTTTTTACAGCCTGCTCATAGACAGGGCCGGGTGGGTGCCCGGGTCCGTGGCCGGCGGCGGCCGCCTACAAACGCCTCGCTCGCGCGCTGGCTTATGGCACTTTGGCTACGCACATATAACGCAACGAGGTCCGGCCCTGCCCCCCCCCCCTGGCCAGCGCAGCACGCCGATGAGCCCGTGTCCTCTCTCTTTTACACCCCCTCTACCGGCCCGGTCTACTTGGGATGCGGCTCGGCGCACTCGGGCATTTGGCCCCGGGGCACTGCTGGGCTGGGCTGGGCTGGGCTGGGCTGGGCCAGGCTGACCCTCGGCGAAGGACGGCCAGGCGGGCCGGCAGGCCGGCAGGGCGGCGTGGAATGGGATGGGTTCGCTGATGAAAAGGTTACTGCAAGAGCGGCACGGCCGGAGGTAGGTGGCCGTCGTGCGGGGTAGCGGCGGCGGCAGCGGCGGCGGCAGCGGCGGCGGCAGCGGCAGCACTGGCCTCAACCTATTTGCATAACCCGTGAGATGGAAGTAACCGTGGAACGGTCGGGGACTCCGCAATGGCAACCAGGTGGGGTTCTCGGCGAGGCGCCCTCATCTGCGCTGCTGCCGCTGCTGCCGCTACTGCCGCTGCTGCCGCTGCCCTGCCACCAGCTCCCGGCCCGGCCCGGCTCCCACCGCCCGCTGTGACTTCCACGTCCACGACAGCGGTTGGCGGCCGCCCGTGAGGCGAGGCTGCGGCTATGCTTTTTGCTGAGCCCAGTCAAGCACTCCCCATGTTCTGCATTCTGATGTTCTGTCAAGTCGCCCGCGCTGGCGTCGTCCCCTGCGGCTCCTCGCCCACCCACAGCGGCGGCGGCGGCAGCAGCAGTGGCAGCAGCAGCGGCGGCAGCAGCAGCGGCGGCAGCAGCAGCGGCAGTAGCGGCAGCAGCAGCGGCAGCAGCAGGCAGCTGCAGCGGCAGCAGCGCGCCCGCAGATTTCCAGCGACTTCTTTTCACCGTCTTACCGCCCGCACTCCGTAATCCCAAACGACGTATAAAAAATGTCATTTCCGTCCGGGCGGGCGCGGATGCTGCGGATCCCACGGATCGTCGTCGTGTCGCCTGGCGGGGGGCGCATTGGCGGAAGGGATGCCGCTCGTTCGGTCGTCGCAATTTCTCATACACACGGCTGAGTGCCAGGCCCACCCCGCCCCCCGGGGCGCACGGCACACCGTGGCGGCGGCAGTCGCCGTAAAGATAATTACAGCGGTAAGCCTGTGTTCCACATACCTACCTGCGAACGCGGCAAGCGGAGGCGCGGTACAGCCCCCCCCCCCACCCTCCCCGCATCCCCCTGGATTTGGGCCTTCGCTCGCGCGCGCGTCCGCTTGTCTGCTAATGGACTTAATCTTGCACCCCGGCGCGCGGCGTCGTGGCGGGCGGCTCTGCGGCGGGGGAAAGGGAAGGCGTTAGACGCATCACACACCTGGCGCTTTCCCGCTCGCAGGTGCGGCTGTACACGCGAGTTATTGTTCCACCCGGCCGCCCCCGGCCGCCCGCGTGGCACTTGACAAAGCGTGATGCTAAGGACGAAACAACAAACTCGGCGGCCGCGCCGACCTCCAGTGCCTCCAGCGCCCCGCGCCACTCCCGCCGCACGCATCGGCCCCGTCATTAGGAATGCGCACCCTCCCGTAATGGCGGCTGCTCGACTCGTGCCGCACAAAAACCTCCCCGCCGCCGCCTTGTTTTTCCCCCCGTTTTTCTTTTCTTTTCTAATTTCATTTCCTGTCCCCGCTGCGGCCGCGGGGTCCTTGTCGTCGCCGCTTGGCCGACCTCATAACGACCGGACCCGGACCGCCGTCCCCCTTCTATTTGATTTCTCTCGGTGAACCCCGTGCGTGTGCGTTGCGTGTCCGTGTGCGTGTCCGTGTGCGGGCCGTGTGCGGGCCGTGTGCGGGCCGTGGGCTCGGGCGCGGCGCGCGGTATATCGTCCGACACGGTCAGCGCGGCCACGGCGCAGCGCGCAGCCCTCCGGGCGCTGTCGGGGACGTGAAGGGCACGGCGCACGACCAGAGCACCGCCAGAGGGCTCGCACTGGTCCCTGCGCTTGTATTAATCCGCGTCAGCGTCACAGGCATCCGGACCCACCCACCGGCCGCGTCCAGCCAGGGCTGGCCTGGGCACGGCACAGGGCACAGCGGAGCCGGCGCATCCACAGCGCCCCGTCCCCCACCGACCATACCGACAAGCTCGCCGCACATTATAGGGGTCACCGCCTCTCTCTCTCCCCCCCCCCTCTCTCTGTCTGTCTCTCTCTCTCTGTCTCTCTCTCTGTTTCTCTCTGTCTGTCTTTCTCTCTCTCTCTCTCTCTCTCTCTCTCTCTCTCTCTCTCTCTCTCTCTCTCTCTCTCTCTCTCTCTCTCTCTCTCTCTCTCTCCTCTCTCTCGCTCTCTCTCTCTCTCCCTCTCTGTCTGTCTGTCTGTCTGTCTGTCTCTCTCTCTCTCTCTCTGTCTCTCTCTCTCTCTCTCTCTCTCTCTCTCTCTCTCTCTCTCTCTCTCTCTCTCTCTCTCTCTCTCTCTCTCTCTCTCTCTCTCTCTCTCTCTCTCTCTCTTTGTTTCTGTCTTCCTCCCCCACTCTCTCCCCCTCTCTCCCTCTCGCTCTCTCTCTCTCCCTCTCTCTCGCGGAGCATGAAGTAGCGAGTACTCGCAGCGTCGGACCCGCTCCCATCCCGTCCTCTTGCCCGGCGACACTGATCCGCATCAAAGGCCACTGGCGAAGGGGTCCCGGTGGCGGCTGCGGTGGCAGCCTACCACTCCGCCTCGCGATAAAGCCAGCCCAGGAGTGCGGGGGCGGGAGCAATTTCACCGCGCAGCCCAGCGCCGTTTGAACGGGAACATTGAACGTCTAGACGGACCGCCGCTACATTACCGCCCCGCTGCCGCCCTGCTGCCGCCCTGCTGCCGCCCTGCTGCCGCCCTGCTGCCGCCCTGCTGCCGCCCTGCTGCCGCCCTGCTGCCGCCCTGCTGCCGCCCTGCTGCCGCCCTGCTGCCGCCCTGCTGCCGCCCTGCTGCCGCTCTAGTGCCGCCCTGCTGCCGCCCTGCTGCCGCCCTGCTGCCGCCCTGCTGCCGCCCTGCTGCCGCCCTGCTGCCGCCCTGCTGCCGCCCTGCTGCCGCCCTGCTGCCGCCCTGCTGCCGCTGCTAGTGCCGCCCTGCTGCCGCCCTGCTGCCGCCCTGCTGCCGCCCTGCTGCCGCCCTGCTGCCGCCCTGCTGCCGCCCCGCCCTACGCGGCGTAATGACGAAATTAATGGGCCGTTCTGGCACCAAAGGCGCGCGGCGTCTGCCATTCAGTCGGAGGGAAAAAGAAGGGCAATGCGATGCGACTGGGATGCGCCACCGCCTCCCGTATCCGTCGGACTTAAGTAGGGCCGAGGCCGCGGCCGCCGGTGCAGAGGTATAGGACGGCCCCAGGTTGCCGAGGGCTGCCGAGGGCTGCCGAGGGCTGCCGAGGGTTGCCGAGGGCTGCCGAGGGCCCAAGGCGGGATCGCTGGTCTTGAACGCCTTCATAATTCACGCGATCCCCATAAGGCCACAACAGACTGTGCGGGCCAATCTATTATACAGGGAGAGTGAGTGAGAGAGAGAGCGGCAGGAGAGAGAGAGAGAGAGAGAGAGAGAGAGAGAGAGAGAGAGAGAGAGAGAGAGAGAGAGAGAGAGAGAGAGAGTACTACGGTGGGGGCTAGAGACAGAGGGGAGGGGCTAGGGGCCGCAGGACCAGTCAACGCTAGTTAACACCTCATCCAAAAGCCCGTTCGAGCCGCTTCGCTAACGCCCGCATGAATCCGTAATAATTTCACGGCCGCTCATCGCGCCGCGCCCTGCTCGCGAGCTCACATGGTCCTCGCCACCAGCCGGGAGACTGTTTCACCGCGCCGGCGTTGTAAATATCTGCTGCAGCCGCGCTTATGAAGCGGTGATGATGATGGAGGGGACGTTTGGAATATAATAAGCGCTGCAACGTTTCCAGCTGTTCTGGCGGCGTGCCCAGAGGGAAATACGCACAAACACGCGAGCATTACAGCAGTGCAGGACAGCGCGAAAGTTTAGGGGTGCGACCACGGCACGCGGCCCGGCTGGGCTCGGCCTTGCCCCGCTCGGCTCGGCTCGGACCCGCAGAGCAGCGCGCCGTGACAGACCTGGTGAGTCGGGTGATGACGGCTCGTCCTTCCTTACGCAATTACTGTTAGAGCAACTTGCCACGACACGGCGAGAGTGGAGGAAAGGGGGGGGGGGGTGGGGGGGAGGGTGCCGTGGTGCCATAAACCGTCGCCTTGCCTACCCCTGTTCTTCACAGGCGTTGTCCCTCGTCGCCGAGTGGTGTGGGGGTTTGCTGGGGTCGGGCGGTCCTAGCCGACCACGACGGCAAGGAGGGGGCTCCTTTTGGGTCCGGCTTTCGCTATTCTCATGTCGCTTGGCATGACCCTTACTTCCGTATCCTGGGGCCCGTCGCCCCACCTCTCTCGCACACTCTCCAATCTTACCCTCTAGTCGTTAATGCGGTCTTGCCTGGCGTTACTTTACTGTTGGAGGTTCTCATGTTAACTCCGACTAGCCTACCGACAAAACCCACAACGGCTGAGTGTAGCACAGACGGGGGGATCAAGGCTACGTTTAACTGATAGGACTCGATTTTGGGTTAAGGAAACCACCAAGCACTCACTTCCAATGTTGCTCGTCCGAGGCCGGAGACACGTCTGCCTGCGTGTGGCTAGGCTCGTCGCGGCGAGGGCTCGGCCGCTCGCCGCTAGTGCTAGCTCAGCATATATCGCCAGTTCGTCTTTTCGAGCCCGCGCTGGTTTGAATGCCAGCGCCACCCTGACATCCTCCCCTCCGGGAGAAGAACGTCCCGTTCTTACGCTCAAACTAAGGGCCGAAAAATCGAAATGACGATTTGAATTTACACTAAGGGCAGATAACAATTTAGATGACTCTACGATAAATCATTTAATATTCACGCAAAATTTTGATTTTTCTCTGTACTTGTTGGCTTCCGTTTATTGATAAGAAAACTTTCTCTTTTCTTTTCTTTTCAAAACGTCCTTATGATCTAGATTCTTACAACTATTTTCCTACTCTAAATTTCCCTCGGAACCCTGCACTAATTTTACATTTTTAAATTACGCAACAAAGAACTCGAAAATCAATCTCAATCCGAAACCAATACTGTCCAAAATTATCATTGAGTTCTTCTTTCTTCTTTCTTGAAGTGCAGTGCTCGCCTCCTCGGGGTCGGGAGAGGAAATGTCCGCATTTCCAGCGCACACCACCGTGCAGGTCCGCCGTGGTTCCGCCGCCCCGCACTTTTCTCGGGCCGCCACCTCCACACGAGCGGTCGCCTCGAGGTTCAGACATGACCTGTCGTTAGCGCCCCGGTCAACCATTGCGGTTGTCAGTGCATGATTTGCCCGGTTCGTGCTTCCGTGACGGATCCCTGGTCGTACGGGTGAAATCACCGGAGAACGACGAAGTTGCGCGTGGAGCAAATGCCAGTCTCCTTGCGGACTCGGCAATGCTCACGCGGAACTCAAACCAAGGAGTCCAGGTCACCGAGTTCAGGCTCAGCTGATGAAGATGCTGACGCCGATTGCTCGCGGCGACGGCGGCCTGGTGACTGGCAATGGCACGGCGCGCGGTGTTGTGAGCGCTCCGGCCTGGCCGTCGGGCTGCTGCGCAGGGTGACAAGCAGCACGCAGTGCGAGTCCAGCGTGACCCGAAGATGATTTAGTCAGTGACTTTAGTGGGTGACTGGGTGACTGCAAGGTCCTGCAGGAGTCATGGCGAAGAGAACGAAGACAGATCCGAGGCGGGCTGTTTGACAGCTGCCGGCTCGGGTCAGTGCGCGCGCTGGGGCTCAGTTGACGGAGGCCCAGCGGGAGAGCGGTCAGATGCTGACCATGCAGATGTTGACTCGCGATGGCCGCGCGTGACGGCCAGCTGCTAGTCGTGCGAGTTGATGAGCACGACGGTAGGTGGCAGCACCTCACGGGGAACGCGCCTCGAGCGCTGCATCCCGCAAAGCGTACGCGCACGGCGGGTTAGGCCGTGCCTCGAGACGTCGAACGAAACGCGCGCGGTTTTCCTTGGTGGTCGGGAGGAAAGGAAGGGAAAAGGGAAATGTCGCCGTACTACCCAAACTAACTACGAACTACCTGCCTACGCCCAAAAGCACTTAAAGTTACTTACACAAAAAACTTACTCTAATTTATTCTAAACTTACACTAGCTTAAAGATAGCAAAATTACACTAACTTACACTAGCTTAAAGATAGCAAAATTACACTAACTTACACTAGTGATTACTTTCTAGCCGATTTATCCGACACCTAGATGGAAATTTACGGTACAGACAAAGCAGAAGCTTCTCCAGATTGCAAGTTGGATCGTACAGCCATGAGCATGAGCCCTAAACCATTTTTACCCGGTTTGCGCAAATGATAATCACAGACACATGAACCATACAAAGTATCACATTCTTCATTTTCATAGACAATAAATTTATTTCCTGTCTTTTCTAGTTTGTCCGCCAAAACGGGATTGGAAGCAAATTTAGTAGCAACACAAAGTTTCATATGACTCTCTCTTATATCCGTCCAATCTTTCCTAATTTTAATTTTCTCTGCTCGCTTCCTGGCAATTTTCCAATTCTCTGCCCGTCTAATCCAGTCAAAGTCCTCTGAATAAGCTGCTTTTTCTGCCTGATACGCATGTTCAACAGATGAAAACCAGTGACCACGAACAAGAATTTGACTCGGAAAGTAGTTTGAGAGAAAAGCATACTCGCCTCGAAAATCTGTAATTAATTTACAATCAGTTGAGGGAGTGAAGTGATACATCGAAATTTGAATACCTGAATTATGAAACACTTTATGTAGAATCTGCAGTACTAGGGTTAGTTCCAAGGAGTCAAGACCACAAGCAATTTTGGGAATAGACAAAAATTTCTCAGCATTTGCCTGCATTTCCTCTTTTAAAACGTTCAAGGACTTTTCCAAACTTGCATAGTTTGGTTTCTCAAAATGTAATTCTTTTGTAACCAGGTTGTAGAAAGTTCTACCTTGAGATTTTACACGGATTGCATTGCCTACCGTACACTGTTCTGTACAAATGAGGTATTTAATCCTGAAATATTCATTTATAGTCTTGGCAATGCCAGCACTCATTTTTCTGTTTGCTGAAATACAGTGAGCGATTACATGGTCTAAAGGGGCATTTAGTACATTGCCATTAACATGATTAATAATTTGGTCATTTTGAGAATGAATAACTTGAAGTTGCAATTCAGTTGGTCTATCACAATAGGGCCTGATATTTATTACATGGAACTCTTTCACAACTTCACTGACTTTCCCATTTTCATCTGTATCTTTGATAAGAACAAAATAAAATCGATCAGATTTTTTTCCAATTATCTTGTAGGGTCCAAGCCAATTAATTCTTTTCTTTGGCCAAGATATGTCATCAGACTCATTTTTCACTCGAACCATTTGTCCAATAGTGTAGTGTACTTCTTGTCTGTCTTTGTCATAGGCCTGCTTATGCTGAACTTGTGCTTTCTGTATCCTTGATTTTAAATCTGTGAGCAATTTGGAATGTCTTTGGAGCTTGTTCTCCAGACTCTCATCACTATTTGGCAAAAGTTGCAAAATACCAGGAGTTGTAGGGTTGTACCCATGAACAGCAAAAAATGGGCTGCACTTAATAGTGTCATGGTAATTTACATTATACAGAAAAGTAGCAAATTCCAAATATGAGTCCCAGTCATCTTCAAACTGTAAAAGAAATTGAGATAGCATTTCTTTAAATGACTTCACAGTCCTCTCACACTGACCATTGCAATGGGGAACTCGCCTAAAAGCGTTATGGAAAATGTCCCATTTATTAAGCATTTCTTGAAATGAAAATGAGGTGAAATAGGAAGCGCTATCCGTTGTATATGAATCACATAATCCAAAATTCAGCGTATAGGACTCTAAACATTCTATGGCAGTTTTTGTATCAGCAGTTTTGACAGCTCTAGTCCATGCAAATTTTGTGTAATAATCAACAATTATACAAAAGTGTTCATTTTTCCTTTTGCTGGCCTTTAATTTTCCCACGAAATCACATGAAATTTGTGAAAACATCTTGTCTGGCGGCGTTGGTGCCAATAAGCCTGGTTTCTGGCGAGGATTACTTTCTGTCATCTGACAGTATTTGCAGCTCTTCACATAATCTGCTGCATCTCTCTGTAAGGTTCGCCACCAAAATGAAACTAAAATATTTTGGACTAAATGCTTCGTTTTTCTGTGTCCTCTACTGTCATGATATTCTGCCAAAATGTATTTTCTGCACGAACGAGGAACCACAAGAAGAGATTTAGAATCGTAATCCCAAAAAAGTAAACCATCTTTTAGTTGATAATTACTGTCTTTTGCTGACAAGTTTCTTGCCTGTACTTGTTCAACGATTGCTGCTAATTCAGGGTCAGAATTCTGTAAGTCTTTTACTATTGCTGATTTGTTCAAAACGAAACTCATAAGTTCTGAGTCGTTCCTGTTCTTGTTTTTGTCATCTAACAGTTGTGCCTCTTTTTCAGCTGCCTGGTCTTTAGCCAACTGTCCTCGGGTAGTAACTGCATTCAAGAGGTTATTTTGTCTTTGAAGCCTATCCGGGAATACCTGTTCGACCATTTCGTCAACAGTATAGTCTGCTTCGTCTACTGGACATTCCAGAAACTCTGCACATCTAGTGAACTCACTTACAAACGTTTCAAAATTTTTACAGTCTTTGTACAACGGAAACGTAACAGCAACTGCTGGGGCCATGCGCACAACGAGTGGTTCATCCTTAGGCTGCCAAAGCCTCACCTCCATCTTAGAAAATGAATTTAATACACGTGACTGTGTAGGCCTCTACTGCAACTGAATCTGCTGACGCTTGACCATCACTGCGGCGCGCAACTCAGCGCTTTCACGGCAGTGGACGGCACCGGACTAGCCACACGGCACTCAGCAGAGAAAAAAAAATCACAAAATAATTCCTAACCTTAACGCTAAATGAACCTATTCTACTCTACAAGCTAACAAAACATGAAAAAATGAAAATCAAGAAGAAAAACATGAAACAAAGCGAGAAACAAAAATACACAAAAAATCAAAATTCACTCACACAAAACACTCAGACACAAACACACAGGGCTCTTAAATCACTTCACAACTGTAACACTTTGGTACCTGCGATATTTCGCGCGATTTGGTGCTCCTAAAGGTACAAACTGAAAATTGACTTAAGAACTATTTTTTTTTTTCGGCTACGGACTACATGTGCTGTACATGCAAAGAACTAAGCTTCAGAGTGATTAGCTCCCACTTAATCCTAAACCCACTATTGGCGACGCCTTAAAAGGAAGTGGGGAGACGGTCGGGAAGGGTACTTCTTTAACGAGCCGTTCGACTCAGTTAAAGCCGTCGCAACCTCCACCAAGTCGTTAATGCGGTCTTGCCTGGCGTTACTTTACTGTTGGAGGTTCTCATGTTAACTCCGACTAGCCTACCGACAAAACCCACAACGGCTGAGTGTAGCACAGACGGGGGGATCAAGGCTACGTTTAACTGATAGGACTCGATTTTGGGTTAAGGAAACCACCAAGCACTCACTTCCAATGTTGCTCGTCCGAGGCCGGAGACACGTCTGCCTGCGTGTGGCTAGGCTCGTCGCGGCGAGGGCTCGGCCGCTCGCCGCTAGTGCTAGCTCAGCATATATCGCCAGTTCGTCTTTTCGAGCCCGCGCTGGTTTGAATGCCAGCGCCACCCTGACACCCTCTCTCTCCCTCCCTCCAAGGTCGCGGTGGCGATCGCGGTGGGCTAAGGAGTCCCTCCCCCTTCCGCGCGGTGACGCCTGCCGTAACAAAATCACTCCCTTGTTTTACGCATGCATAAATTCCCGACGCTGAAGCCGCAGCGCTGCCAGCACGGCAGCAATATCACAATGGCCACCAGCACCAGCGGCAGGGCCAGGGGGCGGGGGCAGGGGCGGGGGCAGGGGCGGGAGATGGGGCGGCCGGACAGTAGTGCGATAGCGGCATGGCTCGTGGTAGAGTAGTGGCGGGTGATCTTCACCTCCTCTCCTGCGGCCTAGGACAAAAATAGTTGGCGACAGACGCATTGTCTCTGACAAGGCCGAGGTACTCCTCGTGTGCCAGAGGATAAGCAGAGCGCCCTCGGCTCGTCTCGTCTCTCACTCGCCCTCGCGCCTCTCATATCCCTACTCCCTCTGTCTCTCTCTCTCTGTCCCCATGGCAGACAGGCCCCTTATTTTTTTGGGGCCGGTCCCTTAATTAAGGGGCCCGGCCGTTTAAAAAAGGGGCCGGCCCGAAAAAATTGGGGGCCGGAAAATTAAGGGGCCGGCCTAAAAAATTTAGGGCCCGGCGCTAAACAATTCATGGCCGGCCCCCAAATTTATCGGGCCGGCCCCAAAGGTTGAGGGCCGGCTCCCAAATACCAGATGGCCGGCACTATCGATCAATGGGCCGGCCTCAAAAGAGAGTGGGCTGGCCTGAAAGGTACAATCCCTTCCACTTTCAGTTCGTGAGGTTTTTATGGACAGTCCCCGACGGTACCAACGCAGACCGCGCCGAACACAACTCTCATGTTTCACTTCTCTTTCAAGAGGTAACGGTCCATTTGAGCCCCACGTCAGTTAGTCCCCCCACCCGCCACCCTTCCGAGTCCGAGGCCCCGGCCCGGTGGGCGGACAGCTGGGCGTTTGGCTAGTCACCATGAGTTACGGCCTGCAGCGCTCCGATTTTTTTTCCCCCTGCGAGATATTATTTATTTTTTCCTGCGCCTGAACCATGAGAGAGGCTCTCCTGTACCGAGGCGCAGGCGGCGCAGGCGGGGTGATAGCCGTAAAGCCCTGTCGTGTCGGGCAGCGCGCAGCCGCCCGCCCGCCTCACAGCAGAGATGCGCGTATGAAAAATTGCCGCCGGATTTCTGCACGTTTGCTGACGGTGTTTGTTTGCTGTTTCAGGACGCCACCATGAGCCTGGTGGACGTGCGGGCGTCCTCGGACACGTCGGGCCCCGGTCCCGGTGCGGGGCCGGGGGCTCGGCCGGGGGCTCGGCCGGGAGCTAGGCCGGGGCTGGGCTGCGCGGGTCGCGGCCCCCTCACCGGCTCCCCTCTCAGCTCGCCGCTGGGCTCCCCGCTGGACTCGCCGCTGGGCTCCCCGCTCGGCGCCGTGTCCCTGGACGCCGCCGTGTTCGTCGCCAAGGGCGGCCTCAGCGCGGCCATGCTCGACGACGCGGATCCGCGCGCGGACAGCTTCGCTGACGGTACGTACTGCTTGGCACTGCCAGCTCAGACTACCACTACCGCTGCCCCCGATTCATTACTGTGATGGCTTCGCAGAACACGGACGGCGCGGGCTCCGTACAGCAGACGGGTGGTGGGGAGGAGGACCCTGCCGCGGCGTGTTGAGCGAAAGACCTCGCTACGTGTGGCTTGCCCCTCTCTCTTTTTTTCCAGGTGTTTTTCAGACGGGAGCGTGAGTTGCCACCGCAGCCGCCGCCTGTGGCCGCCGCCGCCGCTGCTGCCGCCGCTGCCGCCGCTGCCGCTGCTGCCGTGTGCTCTGTCCTGTCGTCAGGACGGCTTGCCGACTTGGCGCTGTGTGGCGTGGCGTAGTCTGCAGTGAGATTTATGGTGTCCGACCTTCTTTTATTTCCAGAGGTGGAAGGCCCGGAGCAGCGGCCTCGGCGTTTGGTTTTCAGGCAAACTATTCCGAGAGGAGCGTGGAGAAAGGAGGCCGGCTTGTTGTGATGGAAAAAACTATTGACGCGGCGATCAGCAAGCCGGATGCTCAGAAATTGGTCGGTGCGTTGAGATGCGAAACAGTGATTATATTTTCCATTTCAGATTTCCTGCAGACGGGATCTCAGCTGATGGAGCTATGGGGTGTGTAGGTTGTTTTGCACGTGGATGCCCGGCCCCTCCCCTTCCTGGCCTATGTGTGTTTTAAACTGTGTGGTTCCCTATTCGTTACGGTACGAAATAATATTTTAACGGACGAAAGGAGTGCATGGAATGCATATTGACTAAGCTCTTACTGAGCACTGACACCTAATCACATGCTGCCCTGCGAGCGCTCTAACACGCACGAGTGTAACCTGTTTGGTGTGGCTTTGTGTTGTTCCCAGCTTGCGGCAAGTCCTCCGATGATGCATCCTCACAATACCCTTCTCACAACACGCCACTGGAACCCGACACACCACCGTCCCCCGCAGAAGATGTCGAAAACAACTTCCACCATGCCGGCGCTGGCCCGGACAGCTACACTTCGACTCCGTTCTCCGGGAAGGGCATTTCCTCGAAGCGAACCAGGGCATCGCTCCGCGAAACCAGAGTGGTCAGGGAGGCCCCGCCGGAGACACGGTCAACGCGGAAGTGCTCTTCGGACGTGAAGGAGACGCGGGCCTCAGCGGCCAAAGAATCCACTTCGGACACAGCCCAGGATGCGCGGCCCACCAGGGTGACGAGAAGTACGCGCCGCAACTCTACCCCGGTCCCGGCCGCCGAACCGACCGACACTGCGCCGTCGCCGACGTCCGAGGCTCTGCCACCCTCGTCGACGACGTCCGTAACGACAGCACCGTCCGCGGTACCAATGCCAGCTTCATCACCACCGACACCAACAGCGCCAGAGCCGGCCGCGACCGCGATCGTCACTCCCCCGTCGACCGCAACGCCGTCTTCGCCAACGCACAGCACACTGCCTTCAGCGCCGTCAGCGACGTCCCCCGTCATGGGGGCGAGCAGCGAAGAGAGCACCCCGTTGTTAGAAGGGGGCGAAGCGGGGCCACCGGACGGCAGCGACGAGAGCCCAACCCCGTCGGCAGAGCAACCGGCCGTCCCAGACGGGGGGACGCTGGCCGAGCCGACTCCAGCAGCCCCGGCGACGCCAGCCAACCCCATGACGACGGAACCAGAGGAAACGGCGCTAATGTCAACAACAGAGTCAACAACTGCCGCGCCGCCGGTGGTGATACCGATCTCTGTGGCGCTGGCAGCGGCAGCCGCAGCCGCAGCGACCACTCCCGCCGAGAGCGGCCGCCAGGAAACCTCGAGCAGCGCCCCGACTGATTGTACACCCTCCTCTGGCGGCGGCGCAATTTGCGCGGCCGCAGGAACACTGCCCTCGTTAGGGACGATGCCATGCGCGGTGCCCGCCCCGGCGCCCACCCCGGCGCCCGCCTCCGTGCCCGCCTCCCCTTCCACCCGGCTGCCGGCCGGAGACGGAGCTAACGCGATTAGCGTAGATGCGGCGCAGCCTGAAAAGTCCGTGCAGCCGATGGAGCAGAAGCCGCAGCCGCCCCCCGCCGCTGCCGGCGTCCTCGCCTCGATCATCGCCGCCCCGACGGTGGCCTCGACGGCGGCCTCGTCGGGGCCCTCGCCGGCGCACCGCTTCCTCCCCAGCATGGCCGCGCCCAGCAAGAGGACGCGCCTCGTGTCGACGGAGGTGACGGACGCGCTTGGAAGGAAGACTTGCCTGCTGCCAAGTTTACCGAGGAAGGCGAACACAACGCCGGTCCTCGGCGCCGCCGCTGCCGCCACGGGCTGCCTCCCTGGCGGCATCCTCTCCAGGGCACTCACCGGCGGGATGCCTGTCAAACTTTCGCCGACGCCGCTGGCCAAGACATCGGACTGCGTTAAGACGATCGATCGGGTGCCGTCAGGGCCGCCGGTTGTGTCCATGGGGATCCTCGCCCGGACGCTCTCGGCGCCAGCCGACCTGCTCACGAGCAGCGCGCCCAGCGAGGCAGCCTTCCGCCTGGCGCCGGTGACGGTGTCGGCCTCACCCATCATGCTGTCACCCACCGCGGCGGTGCCGACCACGTCCTTGCCGCTGCTTAGCGCGGTCACCTCCACCGTGACGCCTTCCTTTGCCACATTCGCGGCGCGGGTGACCACGGCCACACTGACGACCACGCAGCTTCCGCCGGCCCTGGCGTCCTTCACGACAGCCTTGATGGCGGCGCAGACAACGACCGCTGCGTCTGTCCCCGCTCTGTCCAAGACCATTCTTCTCAACCCGATCCTGTCGAAGGCGCTCGCCCCCGCCGGCCAGCCGTCGCCCTCCGGACCCGGGCCCCGGGCCCTGGCCAGCAGCCACCCGACCATGTCTATCGTGTGGCCGCCGGAGATGGCCAGGGCCGAGGTCAGGGCGCCTGCCTTGTCGGAGAGATCCGTCTCGCTGCCGGAAACAGCCTCCGTCGCATTGCCTGAGACGGCGCTGTTCACCGCGGAGACCAAACAGTCTACCGTCGTGTCCGAGGTGCCGGTGTCCGCCGCAGTCACCGAGCCGGCAGTGTCCACAGCAGCACACAGCCCCACCGTCAGGGCGGACATGGGGTCGCAGACGTCGCAAACGGCACAGCCGACCAGCCCCGCGGCGGGGGCGGCGGGGGCAGCGTATCCGCCGCGGGCCGATCCATCCGACAGCGCCGCCGACGACTCCCTATGTCCCCGATCCGTCACCACCACGTCAACATCCAACACCTTTGCTTCAACCCCTTCCTTTGCCAAGCTGGCCTCCCTTCGAGACGAGGAGGACGACACCGCTAACAAAACGGGTAAGGCGAAGGTCTCCCTTGTGGCTTTGTGTGCTCTGCGCCCTGCTGCCTTGCCGCCCGCTATATCCTATCACGACGTGGAGGTGCGCAGGTTCTCTGGTCAATGAAAGTATTTGTGGCAAAACTTTGGTACCCTTCATGTATTTTTAGTTAATGGCCTTGTTCTACTACCGTTCGCTCAGTGTTTTTGTCGGTTTCCCCACTTCAGCAAATTGACGCGAACAGAATAATAAACTCCCGAACATGACTTACGAACGCCACGATAAAACCACGACCTCGCTGGCTGCGTCTTCGTCACTTTGCGACGCCCCGTTTATGTTCGGCTTCCTAGCCAAGTCGGCCTGATAATTTAATCTTCCGCGCCGCCTGCCGCGGCATTTGAATCCAACGGAGTGAGGCGAGGCAGTGACGGGTTTGACGTCTGCCCAGCCCCGCTTTGTCGGTGTAGATTCGATTACGCCCCACTTTATTGGCTCTTGAGAGTTACTACCGTGTTGCAAATCGGACCATAGGGCTGTCGTAAATACGGCATCGCAGAAGGGGTTTAAAAGAAAAATTACTTCAACAAACGATGCGGCATGAAACTCGTCTGCAGCTGCCGTACGAGACTCTTCACGAAATAAAACACCCAGAGAAAAGGATTCTTAGGCTAAAAGCATCCAAGTATATCTTTCTTTAATCAAACCAATCTTAGAAAAATCAAAAATCAAGAAAAACTCTTGGGTTAAGAATTATATTTTTGAATGCTTTTATTATTAGCTTTTCTAGGCTTGAAGAAAGAATTCGTTTCTCTGTGCGAACCTCAGCGAAAGCACATATTGAGTACAAATTCGTAATTTGTTCCAATTCCAATTGCAGGGCTGTCGGACTCGAGCAGCAGCTCGCTGTCGACGGCGACCTCGCCGGGCCTGTCGTGTGGCCCGTGTGCTCCCGAAGTGGCCTCCGTCCTCGGCCTGGACAGCATCGCGGTGCCGGAGCCGGCCTCCGCCGCGCCGCTGTTCACGGACTCCCCGGACGATCTCCTGGACGTGGCCGACGCACTCAACGTCCTCAGCGCTGTCGACGACGATGCAGGTAAATTGAGAACGCTCTGTTCCTTAGTGTTATTACCATTAACCATTTTTTTCTTCTGTAGACATTGAGGGGAAGCAGTATATGCTTGCCCATCTGTTTACCGGGAAGGGAAAGTACAAGCAAGGATATCACATATTCCTTTTTTCCTTTCTTTTTTTACACTTTTCATAAATATTCCATGAGCGGAAAAGGGGCAGGCGATGAAAAGGGGCACACTACATGCGTACAGAATCAGGTTGGCTGCTGGCCGCCCCCTCGGCCCCCGCCCCCTCGGCCCCCTGCCCCCATCGGGCCCCTTCGCCGGCTGCCGTCCGCCCTCTCTGCGATTGGGTCGCGCCGAGAGAGCAGGTCGGGTCGGGCCGGGCGGGTCGAGTGTCTGGCGCAGCCATGCGGGATGTCTGGGCAAAGCGCCACGAATTCGCGAGGATCAAGTGAGAACAAGAGAAGGAAAGGAGGCGGGGAGTCGTGGTGGTGGGGGGGGGGGGGGGACGCGGAACAACACCACTTCAGCGCGGCGTTGTCTGTCGCCGTGGCCACGTACCCGGGGATGTAACCGTCGCTGTAGACAAAGCATGGCTGATCGCTTATACTTTTCTATCTATGTTATGCAACTCACGGTTAATAAACCGTCGAGAGAGTTTTATTTGCGAGGGGCGAGGGTACGGCGTGCGAGAGAATGGAGGGAGAGAGCGTCTCGGACGACAAAGAGTGGCCAGCATCCTCCTTCGTGCGTGTCTGGCGCCGCAGACGGTGGTTTCGCTTTGAGCGACAGACTTGCACCGCTTCACTAGACTGTTAACTACGCAGATCGCCCAAATGTGCCGCAGGAGCAGCGTCCCATGAAACTGATCAGACTGTGAACTGGTTTAGAGCTTCTCGCCGACAGAGATGCGTGCGCTCGGGAACTCAGTGCACGGCAGACGTTCGAGGACGCGAGCGCGCACCGGGAAAGATCAAAGGACGCATCGTCGCTTTCGCATCGCCCAAACACGATCCCTTATTCAAACGCGTGGAATCCTTTTCACGAAATGCAGTACGCCGTGTCCAAGTACTGCCAAAGCGTGAAAGCGCAAAACAGCAAAAAAATAAATTGTGCCGTGTAGTAAAAGGCGCAGATAATATTCGGCGCCGAGCTCCGGCCTCTGCACGTTTTATGAGCCGGGAAGGAGCCACGAGTGACTGTCCTCGACCTACTCGGCCTTACAGACTGCGCCGCCCGCCGCCCGCTCCGTCCGACGCGTCGGTCTAACGAGGGGCTGGTCGACAGCCTATAATTATGTAGATTTACGGCCCCTTTTCAATCGGCCCGGTTGGCGCGCTGATCAGAGGATGAAGGGGGTACATGGAGGGAGGGGGCAGCAGGGAATGAGTGGGTGGGGGGGGGGGGGGGGGGTGAAACGTCAGGGATGGAAAGCGACCGGGGCCGGCCGAGGCCTACGGGACCAGACCAGGCCCGAGCGGGGGATGGGATAATGCGGTTATACAGCCCCTGCTCACGTTCACGTGGGGAAGAGGGAGGGGGCGGGGGTTTAAAGGGCCGGGCGTGTGTGCTGTGCCCGTGGCTGTGCTGCTGTGCCCCGACATCCGCAATCCCAGCGAGGAGTGGCCGGGACAGAATAATGCAGACAAAACAAAGGGCTGAAGGGTACTTGTCGCGGGCCAGGGCAAGCGGCGGAGGGGAGAGGCTAAGCGGGGCGGCTGCCGTGCACTGAGCATCGTTCCGCCATTTTCTGTCTTTTCATTTCTTCCCACCTCTGGATGACCCCAGGGGGGGGGGGGGGAGCGGGACCATCTAGCGTTGTGCTATAATACCGTAGCTATGCATCTACGGAGGTGCCAGGTCACACTGGCCTCTCACGTTGGGGAGGGCGAGGGCAGCGGTCACTCTGTGGTGGTCAGTGGCCACAAAGGGTAGGTCACTCCACCCATGTTCCCGATGTTCCCGCTCTCCCTAGGCCTTTAGGGAGACCCGCCAAACGTTCCCATCAGCTTGGGGCAATTTCATCGTCCTTTGATGTGTAAGGGGCTGTTAGGGTGATTGGGTTGTGATGCGAGTGACTGCGCTGGAATCGTGCAGGGTGACGGTGAGAGAGGAGAGGGTATGGCAGGAAGGTAGACGGAGGAAACGGTGATGGAGATGCACGCATTCCTTTTTGCCTCGTCCACGTAGTCGCGATTTGGCACACCGACACAGTGCTTTGTTTCACTAACTATAATTTTGACCGGCGTCCAAACAGGCTGGCCTTTCTTGACGGCCGCGCTGTTCTCAGCAGTTGTTTGTCATTCACTAAGAGGTTGATCAATACTAGTGAAGTGACTGTAACTTCGCATTCGCGATTATAATTATAAATAATCTTCACGCGCACTAACTTAAAGTCTGCAAGAAAATACAGTATGGAATTTTTCTAAACCCTCCAAACATTGCCACTTTAAAGCAATGCTTTGGGCAACACGCGGATGAACGTTGTAGATTTCCATTACGAAATTATCGCACTGTGCAAAACAGTGACCTTCGTTTTTGTCGCAGTACAATTGAGTCATCTACCCGCAGTCTCGGAATAAAGCCTGGCCTGATGCCAACAAACAGCCATTATTTTGCCGCGCCTCTTCCGCCCCGCCCTGGTGTAGGCCCACCCTCAGCCTAGCGGCGCTAGGCCACGCAGACCAGAGCCCAGGGCGCCCAGGGGACAAGGTACAACGGAACTAATGGCGGGATCGAGTCAGGGCCGTCCGGGCATCCCTATGCAAGGCACAGAGTAACTCCCCAACCTCGTTGCTAAAGTGACATCTAGGCATATTAGTTAGTCCCCTAATAAGCCAGCTAGAAATAGATGAGTCCCTATAACATTATTAACAAATCAGTCAAAACAGCATAGCGAGTGCTCGGCAAGGTGGGGTAGTTTCAGTACAGTACGTCCACGCCAGTCTAGCCCTCTCGTTCGTTATAGCTGGGTAGACAGAAGGGGCGCAGCGCAACGGACCGCAGGGACGTGACGTAATTCGTGGTTGTTGGAGACGTGCCCCATGCGAATCAGCTCGCCAAGCTCAGCTAACATCCGAGGTGCACACGACTGCATTGTGTCCCGGGAGCCCTGCAAAAACAACATTAGGTGCTCGCATTGTATTTAATTGGTCGACAGCCTTGTATTTGTACTCTTCGAGTTATTCTTTGAATCTGTGCATATAATAGAAAGTGCCGAATGCCATTATACTATTCTTTGAATTATTGTTACCTGTAATTCTTTCTTGAGCCACATGAAATTTGTCCAGACTGTCTATTCATCAACTATTTTATTCCGAAGATAAATAAAATACTTATTATTGCATAACCGATATGTGTCTCTCTCTTTTTAGTGGGGAGCAGTCAAGATTCGACGCAACTCTCTGGCGGGAGTAGCAGCAGTATAAGCAGCTGTTGCAGTGGGACCAGCAGTTGCAGCGGAGCGAGCAATTTCAGCTCCAGCAGCACTGGAAGCTGCTGCAGTCGTCAGCGTCCTCGAGCCGTGTCTCCTAGTAGACTTGGCCCCCAGCAGTGCCAGGTAAGCCACTATAGCTGCATGTAGTTTAGACTTCTTCATTACCGAATGGACATTTCGGTGAGAGATTTATACTGCCTGTCGAAAACAGGAAAAGATGTCTTTTGCGCTTCGCGGACGAAGTGAGGGTTGGGTGGGTGGGGAACTGAAAGGAAGTTCGATCATAAATCGCAACTCTTTTCATTCACTTCCGGACTCTTTTCTTATTCCACTGTTTACGAGGAAAAGAAAGAAGTTCAGTAGAGTGAGGGCGTAGATAAATCGAGTCCCCGACGCCCACTATCCTATTGAAAGTATGGTAAAGCGAGACAAAAAATAACCTATTTTGTTCCTATTTATAATATTACATTGGAACCGGCTACAATTACATTGTCTGCATATTCCATAATGTTACTTATATTCTGTTTTCTATTTACAGGTGTGCTCAAAAGTTTTTAGCAACGCATCAGCTCTGGCAAAGCACAAGCTGACCCATAGCGACGAGCGACGCTACGTCTGCGGTGTGTGTAACAAAGCATTTAAGCGGCAGGACCATTTGTAAGTATCTGTGCGTTTTCTTTACATTCAATACGTATCTCCACTTGTCACTTTGCTTAAATAATTTTCGTGTTATTCTTCCCTTCTTCAGAAATGGCCACATGCTAACCCATAGAAATAAAAAACCATACGAATGCGTGCTGGAAGGATGTAACAAGAGTTACTGTGACGCTCGGTCACTTCGTAGACATGAAGAAAATCATCATCACGTGAAACCCCCGGCTGGATGCAAAGAAAGGGAAGGTGAGAAGCCAAAGGAGAAGGAAGTAAAGAAGAAGTGCCCTAAAAGTTCTCTTGTCCTCATAGCACCTACCGGAGAAAGCATAATTGCAGAAAATTGTGGGAAGAGTCAAGATGGTCTAAGTGAAGGCAATGACACGCAGGATAGCACCTGCCTGCTGTCTCATTCTTTTGTACCGACGTCAAGTTCATTATCAACGCTCACCGAAAGTTGCACGACATTTACCCTACCGATGAGTACGGAAAACGTTCCGGATAGCCCTAAAGCCACGAAGAAGCCTCTACCGAAAACATCGGGTCCTGCGATAACCACTTCGGTAGCTTCAAAGTCTGGTGGACCGATGGTCATACCTACTGTACTTCCTGCTTCAACGGTGCAATCATCTGCGCAAGGTGGATTTGTTTTGGCAACTACTACTACATCAGTGGCCTTGAACCCTGTAGTCTCAGTACAAACTGTGGCTACACAGCCTCAACTTTCTCCTATTCGGATCCCTCAGGTGCCACCACCATCGCCGTTAACAATCCCGTCATTGCGACCACAATTGTTGACGCGTACTGCTCCTCCAAAAACGGCAGGAACGCCACTGGCAGCTCAGCATACAACTCAATCAACTGACCAGTATAGTCAGTTACTAGATCAGTCCATTCCAGAGACCCAAAATGTATCCCCAACAAGACAAAATTCTCAGAACATCCTCCATTCGAACTTTACATCATCCTTGCTTCCAACTTCTCAACAGCTTCCGTTAGTGCAGCTGTCTATTTCACAATCATCGGCATTGGTGTCATCGAACCATGCCATTCAGCCCCAGCTAACTTTGTCTCCTAGCCAGCAGCTGGTAGTACAGTCTGCATGCAACAAGCTCCAGACCTCGCAAGGACAGCGTACTCATCCTTCGTTAACATCGTCGCAGCCCGTTAAGGCCGAAAATCAAATGCCTAAGCCAACGTGGACTCACATGGTAGTTACTTCAACGTCAAATCAGCTGTCAAGCTCTTTGAAGGCACCTGCTCTTCAAATATCTGGCACTGCGTTAGTGAACCCAGGAAGAGGCACTCCCCTTCAACGCCAGGCAGCCATTGACTCCTCCGTTGAAGCGTACCAACCACAGTTCAACGGTTCTCAGCATGTGCAATCTCTAGTTGTGCAACCAAATGTTAGTGGGACCGTGACTTCGGTTCAGATTAAACCTACAGTTGCTGGGGAACAACATTTTCTGACTTCGAGGCGGGTAAGTTTCCATAGTACTATGTATAAAGGGGACTTGTTATTTTAAGTAACATTGGATGTTATTTAATGCCGTGATGTATTGACAGGTGATAGATGAACACCATAAGAGCGTGCTGCCAGACCTGACCCAACCGAAAGAATGCGTGCCAGATTCTGTCCAGAAACCACCTCATCGAGTTATCAATTTGCAACAGAAGAAAGCACAGTCAAAAGCCGGTTTGATCAACGAAATCTCTGCAGCTAGCACTTCGAGTTGCACACCAGTGAGCACCCCCACATCCACGACTACCACCACCACAGTCGCCAGCACTTTTGCCTTCACACTCACTGCATCTAAAACCACGTCAGCTCCTCTTCTCATCACATCCAGTGGCAGCATCAAAGCCGGCACCTACACCAGTAGTTCAGGAATATCCAGCTGCAAGGTCAGCAGCACCGCTCACCTGGGTAGTGTGCGCGATACTCAGGTGAGCCTATCTGATGGCTAATGTAGTATGATTCTCCGTGTACGATACAGTGTGCACAGCAGATGAGACACTGCACCCGTGTTCAGGAATGTATTTGTAAAACTTTCAGACTTCACGAGCAGACCACTGACTATACCGAGATCACATATTGCGACCCTTCCGTTGTTTTAAAACACTGTAGACGGCACCTTCACGTGTGATACTCACTACATTTTCGTATTCCAGGCTTCATCAGCATCCCAACAATCTCGACAAGTTTCAGCAAACGCCCAAGAGGATGCTAAGAAAGGGGATTCAAAAGCTGCAGCAGCGGCTGCTGCAGCAAATTCTGCTCAGAGCAAACCTGTGGCATGTACGCTATGTAACAGACGATTTAAGAACATTCCAGCATTGAATGGCCACATGCGCCTCCATGGCGGATTCTTTAAAAAGGTACCGACTAGTGATTTGCGGTGCGTGTAATTTCTCTGAATTTGAAATAAACTGTGTCTGTTTATATTAACAGGAATCGGAAGCAAAGCGTGCAGACAAAAGAGAGTCGACAGGACCACCTCTTCAGACCGCTAGTGTATCCGTGCGGCAGCTGATTGAAGAGAAAATTATTCAAAAAAGAGGGGGAACAATAGGAAGAGCTGCTTTACTTGCAGGCCGAGATTGCAGCGTATCTTCCTCGTCCTCCCTTACAAATTCTAATGCAACTACAACATCTGCAATCAGTAGCAGTAATACAGTGTCCACATCGCTTGCCGTGAACAGAGAAGCAGTTGAACGAAGACGAAACAGTGAACAGCTGGAAGGTACTTTTAGAAAGGTATGGTAGTTTGAACAATAAACCATGTTTATTACGAACGACGTATAAGTAGCATAATTCCAGGTAAAACGTACATGGTTTGAAAAATGTACCTTTTTCAGATGCCAATGACCTCGGACTCAGCAACTACAGTACTCCAGCACCACAACTACGCTAACAACTCATTTCCAACGCCTCCACCTTCTGCGAATGTGTCAAATGCTAATTCGCCACCACCGCCCTCTCCGCTCACGTGCACATCCTTTCTACCTCTTTCTCCACAAAGCGACGGCTCGGAGCCACATCAGCTTCTCATTCACTCCGAAGATCCTTTGCTTTCTTCTACGATAAAGGACATCACTAGGAAAAAAATTGATTTAGGGTGAGTACTGAACTGTGTTTTCCAAAATTTAGTTCTACTAATTCTTATGCTAATCAAACTCCCATTTTACAGTTCCCTGACTGTGCTGGGCAGCGTACTTGTTGAGAGAGGAGGGGAATTACATCTCATTCAAGCACCTTCAGCTATCGTGCATAAACTAAGCAGCCGCAATACCAAACAAAAGCAGACTAACTTGGATTCACCTGCCTTGTTTTGCCCTGTCTCACAAAGCATTACCACTTCGACAAGTGGACCCACCTATAACCCCTCATCTAGTTTCTTTAAGGCTGATGATATGGAGGATGAAGTTTTCCTTAGTCCATCTATGTGAGTTGACGTCTAGAAATGTGTTGCCTACGTATATTACAGTCAGATTTCTGTGTTTTTTACTTTGCTTTTCTTAACAGCGTCCCAGACAGTCCAATGAGTCTAAATAGTCCCGTAGGTGGATTTTCTGCTTCGTCGCGGAGTCCACTAGGCCAAACGACATCTATTTTCGGGCATCCAATGTCCGTCAGCCAGACACCCAGTTTGTCTTCACCGCCAGCCAAACGCCTTCGCCTAGCAAAACCTTATCCAGCATACAAATCACGTCTCAGAAGTTGTCGTAGGGAAGCAATTTGTTCTGCCAGCATGCCGTACACCCCTGCACCTATGCTGGACCCGAACCGACCAGGGAGTGGGTTGATCGCTCATACTGGTTCGCCGTGGCACTGTTCGTCTACCACGGCAGATGGAGAGGACAGTTGCGATGCCATGGCCATTTCCGCACCCGAGTCTGACAGTTTTCCGCATGTGAATGTTGGGACTCGTTTCCAGTGTCCAATCCCTCCATGTGAGCGGAAGCCTTATGACAGAAGCAATCAGGAATTTTTACTGTGGGAACCTACAGTAGCGTCAAAATGTACCGAGGCAGAAGGTAGGATCGAATTTCTAAAAGTAACCCAAAGAGCAACGTTCTTTTTAACTTTTGAACTGAACTATGTTTTGTTTTATTTTTCATGTGTGCTTCATATGTGTTTCATAGTGAATTCCTATTTGGAATTCGCCTGCTGTGATGCAATACCCTGGGGTGGTCGCAATCAGGAGTACGCTCTGCATGTTCTGCATATGTGTGATGGAGATATACAAGATGCAATGGTACAACTAATGCAGCGCAACCCAACACTACCACCTGACCATTTACTACTGTCTTACAACTATGGAATTACCGATTTGTGGAACGTAGACGAGATGGATTTATTTGTTAAATCATTAACAAAAAATGCGAAGAACTGGGTGCTTGTTGCTAGAGAGGTAAACTGTCCATTCCCGACTGCCTGAAATGCATTTAAATTACATCATCAACATCTCATGTCTCTCATTTTCACAGGTTGTCACAAAAACTGCGAATGAATGTGTTCAGTTTTACTATTTGTGGAAGAAACTTTGCCCCGACGAATACAACAACGTCAAATCTGCCTGGAAAACCAAGGAGAAAATTGGGGATGATATGAATAACAACCTAAACATCCACCAGGATGCTCACTCAATTGAATTTTCTATCAAACCAAATGAAAAAGACAAATCTGGTGCACAACCAGGAGCCCTGCTTAATGCAGACACAGCCCACGAACTAGCAGCCCTCTTCCCATCATCATCGGACGTTGAGGAGATTTTGAATCTTAACAGGCCATCTGAAACGCTGAGTGATGTTTCCTTGAAACCTACAGAAAACGAAGCTTACCTAAATAATTCTGGCTCTTCAGAAGAGATTTTCAAATGCAGAACTAATTTAACGACTCAGCAAATGCCAGACGGTGCCAGAACATTAAGAATGTTGAAAGATGAAAGATTTTTTAGTATCCAGGAACTAGATAAATCAGACGCGATACAGCAGTCTCTGCCTGAAGCTGGAGTAGAATTGTCGAGCACCTGCAATGCGTTTACAGATATTTCACAGACGTTTGATGAGTCATTATCTTGCATGAAAAATGGCGAGGATTTAATTCTCAATGACATCAAAAGAGAACCATGGGAGTTTTGCATTAAAGAAGAGATAAAGCAAGAGCTAGATGCTTCGAATTTCGATTTGAATGAAGCAAAAAATTTTATCTCCGAGGTATGAGAACCTTCTTGGTTAGAGTGTTGACATCGTGTTTTGAATTCACTTCAACTGAAATACACAATAACTGCTGACTTATTATTTTCAGTTTGATTCTATTAAACTGAACCATGTAAGTGAATCAGTGGCGGACCTGAACGAAACTGTTGAAGATGCACCTATAATAGTTACAAAAGACGATCACCTCCACAATGATCCACACGACCAGGTGAAGATGGAGATTGAGTCAATGATGGCTTTGCATGGTATAAGAGTAGAAGATGAACCCAGCGGTGAGGTCATTGGTGTTCTTAATACCGCTGAACAAAGTTTAAAATCTGAGTCTCTGGAAGAAGTCACTGTGAGTACGGCTTGGTGGAGTACATGTGCATAATTCATTTCTTCAGAAATCTTAATTTTAAATTATGAATTACAGATCAAATGTGGAGGATATTCGGGGGCAACAGAGGAACATGTTTCAACCTCTTCTGACAGTCGACTTTTCGTCTGTGAGCTAACCGACTGTTCAGCGGTTAGTTTTACTCTTCTATTCTTAAATATTTGACCTCCGTGTTACAAAACTCGACACGAGCAGCTTAAATTTGATTATAACGAAAGGAACTATTGAGTGTACCTTGCCTTTAACAATCAAATATGGCCGTCTCATATTTCACTTCCCTCTAAATAAGATTGTGTGATTTTTCTGAAAGAAAATAATGACAAGGAAACGACTTTCATTCTTTGCAGAGCTTTAACTCGCGGGCTGCGTTAAACGGACATATACGAATCCACGGATACCGAAAGTCCCCTCCTCCTAGCGTAAGCGCAGGGCATCGCCAACAACAACGGCAAGAGTATCCATGTGAGACGTGTGGGAAGTAAGTGTCTTCATAAGGTGACCCATCAAATCTTGCAGGTAACGGCAGAGCGCGTCAAGTTAGGCAGCTAACACAGGGTGACGCTTTCTGCCTATGCCCGCAACTTAACGCATGCTTCACAGGGCAAACTGCTTAAATGTTTAACGGCAATCCTAAAAATTATCCCCTGAAAATATAACGAAATAACAAATCAAGACCCCTGTTTTCACATATGGCCATTAAGTTCTCATAACTAACTTTTAATGAAAATACGTTTGCCTTAGAATGTGTATCAGAATGTTAAAAATTAACTTTGGCTCATGTATTATCCTTTTCTGTGCAGAGTCTTCGCAAAACTGAAGAGTCGGAATGCACACATGAAGACCCACAAATTAATATCGGCTGATCTAGCGGAGACGCTCGCTGGACGAGCTACCGGTATATCGTCATCTGCTGATGTACCATCAACTAGCTCCAGCACTTCCACGTGCCTTTCATTCAGCACATGTATGAGTTTTGGACTTCCTATTGGAGACAGTTCGTCCCTTCCCAAAGATGTTACATTGAAGGAAAGTACAACGAAAAATGCGGAATGTAGTCCTGAGGATACTGGGTCCGTTGATCGAGACAAGCGAGGTACGGCACACGGCGAAAGCAATGAAACCTTTGAAATAGAGAATGCAGACCTCTCTGAACAAGAAGGGGAAAGCAGGACGGTAGATAACAATATGTCAAGTGCGGACGCTGGAAGTTTTGTCTCGTTGGAAGTTTGCTTCAATCCAAAGTCACCTGGATCACCTTCTTCAAAAGAAACATTTGGTGAAAAGAGGACAGCAGAAGACGTCACTGCGATGGCGTCGAGTTATCTTAACGTGAGCCAGACGTTGTCTTCGACAACAACGACATTCACAGGGAGAGTTGCCGTCACAGCTGCATTAGATATTACGCATGAGAAATGCCATCTCGGGTCAAAGTCTATTAAATTAATTGAAGCTCAAGGGCAAGACTTAAAAAAGGGTTTGTCTAAGAAACTCAAAACGAAGTCTAAGAGTATATCAACTTTCGGCCCACTTAGCAGATCTAGATAGAATTATTTTAAATCTCGTCAACGTGGTGTTATATTTTCATTTTCAATGTATTGTTTTGTTCGTCGTAATTTCATTATCTGGTCTTAATTTATAGGCCTCTACACAAGGGTTGTGATTCTCTAAAAACTCGTTCTTCTCCTGCAAGAAGTACTTGTTTTAGTTTGTATTTCTTTTATACACGCTCTAGCGTTTTTGTTGACTTCTGTAGATTATGTATTTTGTTCAACTAAGGCAACCCCCGCAGAGCTTCAAGTGATACCGGAACATCAGTCAACTAAACATTGTGCGAGCGTCTAAGAGCACTATCTATACAAAACCCTGAGTATAGTCTATTTTGTGAGCATAAGACATTGCGGCCTAATTTACGTGCACTGCTCGTTCACGGCATATGACTAAATTATTCGCGTTTTCACGTCTCCATGGCGTTATCTGTATCAAATATATGAATGATAACTGTGCCAAACGTCGAAAATAGTACTTATCAGCTCATTTTTTTCGATGTTCTTCGGGGGTTCTTAGTTTGCCTTGTACAAATTTTCTTGTTTGTATATAAATCTGTGTATATATCGAAGTAAATGGAAAGTGCTTCATCGTGTATATGTGTAAAGCTAAATGTAATATAGGATATTTTGTTTATGAAATTTACATTTTTAAAATGGGTTGTTGTGTGGATTCCTTACAAAGGAAGCATAACGTTAGGTAAACTTTTGTAAGAGTTGAAAATTAAGATAATCGTGATCAAGTGTTGCTCATTATCCTTTTTAAATGTATTAAATAAGATAATGTATAATTCATTTTGTTAAATCTATACGGTCTATTTTCTAAATATTGTTCCTCAAGAATATTTCTAAAATTCAATTCTAACTGTGGTGCCTCAGGCATTCTTAAACAAACTATTTAAAAAGAACATCCTTCAATACTAAAAAAAATGAAGTATGCCTACTTTATAACAAAGTGACTGCTAAGTGAAGTTCTGTGTTAAATGGCTAAGTGTAATACTATCGCCCTCTCCGCTCAATTAATGTAATATCGTATCTTTTCCTATTTATGAAGGAGAAGCATTTGAAAAGTTTTGATGATAACAGATTAATATGATTGCCAGTTGGAAGTTGTGCGTACACCAGTAGGACATCCATCTCAAACTTATCTTTATCTACAACAGCGAGCAAATTGTGTCATAGAGTGGCTCGGATTCAGGGTTTTGTAGTAGCACTTAAGACTGAAATACTGTTCCCCTTTACGTCAGTTGCCAAGTCTCGTTCGGTACATGATAGTGCACCTCTTACGCACGCAGCAACTTCCTTTTCCAAACGTTATCTAAAGGTAGAAACACCTATATCATTCGCATTTTTAATGTCCTCGCGCATTTGGTTATTAAAACACTGGCTGGCTTAGCAGAGCACAGAAAATCACTCAGTAGTGCACTGGAAAGTTATTTCTAGATAAATAAATAATGTTGCTTTTGCAACGCAACTGATAAATACTACTCTAAAACTACAAGAGACCAGAATACGTTCTACGTCTCATATGTTTTAAACAATTGTGTGGTGTAGACGACATTGCTGTACTGAAAACAAACATTTACCCATGACGTTTTCTTTTATTATTTTTTCGGAACAAGGTATTCTTCCACCAAGTTTTCGATGTGCTAGGCTTATGGTAAAACTCGAAAGAAGATTGAATGCTTTCAGAAAGAGGAAGCGTAAGGGTTTTACCCGGTGCCGTCTGTTTAAAAAATTATCCGAATGAATGGACCTGAAAGGTCCATAAGTCAACAGTATTACTTCATGTATAGTATGCACTCAAAATATAGTTTGCTTATCGGTGTCTCTGTTAGGTTTTATCCTTGTGTTGTATAGTTTGTTTAAATCTGTTTATGAACTAGTTGTGTTTATCAAATTCTTGTAGAGTTCTCATGTACATTTGGTGTGTTAGCTGTTATCGTTGCCTTTGTTATTTCAAAATCGTCCTTTAAAGACTAAGTCAAATCAAACAGCAGTAGGACTGCTATATAAAAGGTTGTGTATTTTTTAAGTGCCTTGATTGATTCCTTGAGGTCTTTGGGTTGTGATTAGAACTAATCAACAACTTGCAATGCAATTCTGTGGACAATCCTAAATTTGGTATGCCTGACCTTCCACATTATTTCAGTCTCTTGGCCATTAACTAGGCTCACCGAAAAGTGATAATATATGATTAGTGTATGTATGTTTTCTCTTCAATCTCTAACGTGAAATGTTCTTTTTTATCTATATTGTGATAGCCGTCTTTTTGACTGTCAATATTTTTCTGACAATCTTGACGTCAGAGGTAGTCGTTGTTTAAATAAATGTTAGGTCTGTGTTCTATATTTATCGTGCAATGCAATTGCGATTTTGATATAAATTGTAGTAAATCTTTATCGATTTATTTGTTGGGTGCATATTTTTATGTCATAGATGTGTGTGCGTACAAATATTACTGTTATAACTGTGATGGGAATTGGTGTCATGCATTTAATTCTAGTGCTGGCTATAAAAAATGTAATCTTCTCAAACTTGAGATGACGTTTTTTGGAGCCACATATTTCCTGAAAGGATATTGTTGCCGCCTTGAAAAAAGTGTGTTATCTCTAATACGTACAATTCTACAAGTGCAGAAGGTGTTTCTTGATGAGTAGCACTGATAGAATTCACACTAAGTATGGATATTAACGTATATCTTGATCCGTTAAGTTGGCCTAAGGTAAAATTCGGTAAAATTCCTGCATACAACTCAAGAGATATCTCGCAGCTGGTTGTCAGCACTAGATGCCACCTGGTTTCCAAAGACACAGCTATAAGCACTCCTTCATTAAAATTCAGACATTTGTTGCAAGAATACGTTTTTCTGTAAGAAACTGTGTACTTGTGTCTATTGGTGTTACCTTTTTTTAGACATTTAGTGTTTTGTCGGTCTAGCTTGGTAACGTAGATGTTCTTGGAAATATTAATTTCCATTTGCATTATTTTCTATATAATTTTCAAAAGTCTCATGTAAAACCCGAGAACCTTCGTTCCAGCTTAAGACTGAATATTTCAATTTAATCGCCAACACAGTTTTTTTTTCGGTTGCTTTAAAGACTGTGTTCATTTACGATTTGTATTTATCTATCTATTTTAAAATTGGAAGGCCTTGAGGAGTGCGCAGGAATTAAACTCTTTCTCTCTCTCCCTCTCTCTCTTTTCATATCAATTTTCTCTTTATTCCCTGTCCATCTTCAGTATTTTCGTAAGCATCTCAAAACCGTCCAAAAAAATGTCTTTTTTTGCGATCGTATCCAAATCTTGTACTTTTCACTTATCCTGCTCGCTCTTCAACGAGAGAGATACTCTTGGTGTGGTAGCTAAAGTAGACCACTGTATAGATATCGGTGTGTAGTATTTGTATAGAAAAATTAGCGAGTTATTCGCAATCATAATTCTCATACACTCAACATTAAGTCATCTAAGTTGTGTTTTTTTTTTTTTTTTAGAGTTTTTCATGTTTGATTTTGTTACGTGTTTTCCTGAAACATGTATGTCGCAGTTCTAAGTACCTTTCCATAAATGAAGATTGGCTATCTACGGAGTACAAGAAATTAAATGTGTTTGTCATAGTAGCTTTGTTTGGGCTTTTATTTTCCTTATTTGAGAACTTTCCTAAACGTTTCCCCTGAACGTCTCATAAGGTACGGAATAAAAAGGGGAAATGTGGAGAAACAGAACGCACTCATGCTTTTGATACAGATTTATTTCAAACAACAATATCACACACGAGTAGAAAGAAATTCACGTACAATATTCATGAATGCTTTTTACTATACATTTGGGCAGGAAATGTGCACTTATATCAGGCCCAGAAAATATAAGAATTCAGATTCAGGAGCAAACAACAACGCCTCCACTAGAACATGGACTCACTTCTCACAGAGTATGAAATATTAAGATACGGGTCTCAGCCTATCACAACGAAAGTATTTCTATCAAAACAATAGCTAGAAGGAAGGCTCACTTTCGAAAAATACGAAAGGTGCTTATAATTCTTTGATGCAGGTTACAGAAGGGTCCCCACCAAAACCTCAGTCATACGGATGATCATGTCCTTATTATTGTCTAAGCTATGCAATTAGGGGTGTTCTAATTTTTTTAACCACCAAGTGTGAAATTGGGTTTGTAACTGTACAAATCCATTACTTGCAAGGTATTGAGTTACAAGAAAGAAGTGAAGAAGTATGGTGTGTAAATTACAAGCAATGGAAGTGGTATTTGGTCATATTCGCCAGATGGTGCTTTGGCGTTCCATGCACACAACGTGACATAGGTTGAGTAATTCGTTCGTTTCGATTTGTCGTGTGCAAATTTGCACAAGGAAGAACAACGAAAGTTCGATTAGGCCGACAGGTTTTAAACTTACAGATAGAATTACACCTACAGCACACGACAATATATACATCACACCGTTCTGTTTTACTCAGAGACAACCTGCGCAAGGGAAAGGAAAAGGTGTAGATTCTGGGCTCAGAATGCAGGTTGTGAAGAAAAATTTGCTAGCAGGGGTGAGTTATTTCCGTCTTAGCACACCGTGAGATCTCGCTTGCAGAATAAATGAGGAAGTTGAAAGGAGATTTTGCCCAAAGCACCAGATGATGATTCGATAGGCTGGCATTTACAGTGGTGAGGAATCCTAGAGTCAAGCACTTTTTCTAGCTATCCCTTTTCTACACACATGGTGTCCTACGCCAGTGATTCGGCGGACACAGATTTGGACGACACGTTGGAGAGGTCACGTGGCCGAACCAGTACGGCTGGCGTGGGCCTCGGCAGGCCGACGGGGATCTCCTCAATACGCTGCAGGTCGTGCGCCGCCCCAGCCGAGTTCTGTTTGTGGAGGCCGCGGCCGACCGAGCAGCCCACTGCTGCTGGACCACCGACGCCGCCCGGCCCGCTCGACCCGGAGGAGCCGGCGGGGTCGTCACCGCGGTCTAGGCTGTACTGCCGCTTGAGGAAGCCCCGCCCCAGGGAGGCGAGTGCCGCCACGCGGGACTGCGGGGGGTCGTGTGGTGACAGGCAGCGGTAGTGGTTGAAGCCCGAACTCAAGTCCTCTTCCTCCAGGAAGGCGGTGGGCTTCTTAGGCCGCGGAGGCCCACTGAGGTTGGTACTGCTGCTGCGCCACGTGCTCGGTGGGTTGAGGAAGGAGACTCCGAGGAGGTCCACCGCCACCTGCAACACGTCAACGGGTGCCGTCACAACCCGAGCCGCCTGAGTCGCCATGCTACCCGGCCTCTGCCCTTCTACTCACCTCCGATGCGGAGAACGGCGTGGACATCCCCGGCGAGGTGATGAAGGGCACGCCAGAGGGCGCCGTCTCGGAGCGGGCCGTGAGGGGCTGCGGCGTGGTGGCGGACAGCGGCAGCGCCTGCACTGCCAGCTCCGCCTCCACATCGTGCTCCTGCAGGTCCCTGGAGTCCTTGGAGCCCGGCTTGCTGTCGCTGATGCTCATGGTGTACAGGCTGATCTTGGCACTCTCCGTGGCCAGCTGCAGCGAGCCACGCCTTGTCGGCGTCCGCTCGTTGTCGATGGACGCGCATACCAGCATCCTGAACAGGTGCACTCGTCACACACGCACGCCCATCACGAGCTTACCTACCCACTGTAAGAAACCTGTTTTGGAATTTCCTAAGAAAATGTCCAGGAAATTTCGTATCTCGAATTGTTCGGGATCTTCCGAACATTTTCTGAAAATTCCAAAGCTCAAAATTAATACTACGTTCTATTTGACTCCTCGACTCGCCTGCGCATTGAATCAGTTTTTTTAAGTTTCTGGAAAAATCTGATTATTTTTTTAAAAGTCTCTGACAGAACGTCAGGAAAATTTCTATCACATTTTTTTTTGTAATTTTCCAAAAAGGTTCCTTACAGTGGCCCCCACCAGAACACACCTGCTCGCCCGCTTCTCGGCGCTCTCCGCGTCGGCCGCGGATATCGCAGAGTGGAGCGCCATCTTAGTGGCCACGTCGATGGACACGGACTGCTGGGCCTCACCGGAGCTGCCCGACTCGAACGACTTCCTCTTGGTCACTGCCGAGGTGGGCTCACTGGAGCAGGTCAAGGGCGGGCCCGTCGGCGAGGCCGGTGACAGCGCGGGCACTGTGACCTTCGGTGGAAGCAGCAGGCTCTCCTCCAGCCTGCAAGGGGAAACTCAGATAACAGCTCGAGCGAGCGGCAGTCTTTGCAATTGCATTATGAGAAAAATTTACGTACCCATGACTCTCCCTGGCAAGCGCACGTCACATTTTGTAAAATAAATCAAATCAAGTTAGTTTCCGCGTTGTTATCGGTTAGCACTGCAGACTTATAGCGTTGTGATGCGTACCCGATGGGCGGAGGAACGGGAAGCTCCTTGTCGAACCCCTTCTTGCCGAGCAGCCAGTACGTGGGCATCAGTCCCTTCCCCTTCAGTTCAGTCATGCCACGGTACTCGATGCTGTAGGCGTCGTCCAGCTTCTTCTTCGTAGCTTCGGATATGTGTATGCGCCATGCCGACCCTGGAAGCGGCACCGGTGAATAAACAGGGCTTCGCTTGCGACTGACGGATGTGTGGCCCGCCCAGCCCGCCGTACCTGTTGACTCCATCCGGGAGGCCGTGTTGACGGTGTCCCCGAACAGGCAGTACCGCGGCATGGTGAGCCCCACAACGCCGGCGCAACAGGGGCCCGTGTGCAGTCCGATACGCAGCCGCAGCGGAGTGTGCGGCAGGTGCCGGATCTGGAAGCGGCCGCTCTGGTGCAGCAGGTCCAGCGCCATGGTGGCCACCTGGTCCGCGTGGTCCGCCACCCGCACCGGCAGCCCACCCACCACCATGTAGGCGTCCCCGATCGTCTCCACCTGCCACACAGTCGGCAACCGTTCAGAAAACAAGTGGCGCTGGTTTGTAACATATAGGGGTGAGGTTGGGGAGGGGGTCAGACGTACCTTGTACACGTTGTATGCGTTGATGGTGGCGTCGAAGCACGTGTAGAGGTCGTTGAGCAGGTCAACCACTTGGCCAGGCGTAGAATGGCATGAAATGGCGGTGAAACCAACGATGTCGGAGAAGTAGATGGTCACCTCTTGGTAGTCTTCAGGTTCAACAGGCTGGCCCATCTTCAGCCTTTCAGCGACTTGGCTGAAGAAGATGACCACATTTATTGTGCCTCTCTCATGATAAGTACCAAAGTCAACCGATATTTTTTTTTTAATGGTATTAGAAGGTATTGCGTTAGGTTGGTTTGAGAGTGTATCGTGCCCCAGTCAGGGCCGGAGCACGCATAACGTTTTCCGTTCGTTTTCTTGCCAAGGACTGCGAAACAAAGTAGGAGGAGCCGAGAAAGGGAGGGGAAGAAGGGGGACGAAAAGAATAACACCATTTCTGGAAGTGAAAGAGGCCACAGAAATAAAATAAGAGAAAGTGAGAGGAGAAGAGAAAGGGGGAGGGGGAGTGAAGCCCGGCGGGGCAAGTAAGTCTACGAAGCACTGCCAACATGTCTGCCGTCATGGAACCCCTCCGCCGCCGGAAGCGACGCCAAACGCTGCGGGCGGGGCCGTGTCAAGCGTGCCAACTGAGATGCTTAGTCCGTCAAATATATTCCGTTTGTCCTGGTGGTATGCAGGGGGACGGGAGAGAGGCCGCAGCGCTCGGCACTCCTCCGATGGGAACTCGTGAAATACTTTGTGAGGAGAGAAAGCGTGTGACTGCGAAGGTAGCGAAAATGGTTACCTGGGCAACATCCTGTTTAGGAGCTGCTCGGTCTTCTTCTTCTCGCAGTCCAGCTGCTCTGTGCGCTCACGAATCAGCTCCTCCAAGTTGTTGCTGTACTTCTCCAGCAGCTGGAACA